>JAANSN010001579.1:0-31984 GCA_036850665.1 Dicranocentrus wangi
TATGTCCAGGCCTGGCCTTCTTTACACCCTTGTCAAGGTTTATTTGGCATTAAACTACAGGTAATGAATATGAATAATCACGCATCTGAAATCAAATACCCTTTTAAAATGAAAACGTTACGTAACGGAAAAATGATAAACTTGTCAGTCGTGGTCACTCTTACAATTAGTTGACAGGCCAAACTTGCGTGTCATAGATATTTCTAACGTTGTCAATATTTTTGTTGACGGACAGGGTTTGCCAATTTATTACTAGGTGGATTACGGATTAGGTGAGTTGGGAGAGAGGGTTAGCAAGCAGAAAGCGCTAATGTATAACTTTCTAACTCTATCATCATATTTAATTTTTGTGCCTTGATATTTTTACATAAACGTATGTAATGCATGTCACGTGCCGACTATGAAACACCAAACAAAAGCATTTTGACCCATTTATTACTCCGTATCGGTTAGTACGAAATGGCGACCTTAGCAAGCCTTTCCGTGTCTTTTTATATTTCCTAACAGTGGAATTAATGAGCCTTTCAAAGTTAACTACGTGAGTTCGTGATGGTTTTTCAACCTGCAAATTGTTACAGTATGAAACGAAATAAACGATATTATTATTTTTTTGGCACAATGAAAGTTGTTATATATAGAAAGTTTAATGTGTGTTCTATTGCGCAATTGTGAAGTTTTGCAAGGTTTTATAGTTTTTTCAAGCAATAAATCAGGGCATACTCATCAAAAGAGTAAAACATTTTCAATGAGTTTATGTAGGTACCTGTGTATGTGTAGCATCTAGCTATTATACGGACTGAATCTCAAATATGACTTTTGTCGCTTGATATATTTAGTATATCTTAAGCAAGCATTCACCTTTCTAATAATTAAGGTAACGCTTTCTACTAACAAAGTGTGTATTTTCAACTTTCACTCACGTTAATTTACGCTCACCACGCACAAAGTTATCCGGTTTGTCCGTATAATAGCGCTTCCAAACATGCCTTCCCTTGACTATTCTATAATATCAGGAGCAGAAAGTTCATTCGCTTTTGTCCAATATAATTATTCTTTGTCCTTGTTATCACACGATCATCAGTTTCGTCAAAGGTCCCCCGTTTTACGCCTTCACACCTCAACGAATGACAAACTGTTCGATGTCGGTAATAAAGGGAGACCAAAGAAGAGCAGTCAATTCAATCCGGATTAGTTTGCTGGAACTGCTCTTAAATCAAACGGTGTGTATGAATGCAGCAACTAGATTAGGTTTGAATGAAATTCATTGTACGAAAGATTGGAATGCTTGCTGGATATCAAATTTTTTTACAGAGTGCATTTTCCCTCAGTTTTGACTGTCACATCATCAAGTTCAGACCGCAGGAGATATATAGGGAAAGAATGCAATAAAGGTTTTTCAGCTTGGATTTTCATTGCTTTCTCTAACCCTTTCTCTCTATTGTATACTAGAATGTATGGCACAAATCCTAACTCAACCTTGATGAGTTCCAATTGATGGCAGTTTTTTTACTCTGCGTCTAATGGAATGCCAGACAAGACAACCAAAGTTGTGTAAAATGAGATTGATAAAACCCTACAATCCGTGGCGGATTTCACCTAAGTATATTAGGCACATAAAGTTATAGATGCATGAGTTCCTCTGGTTGCAATTCGTTGAAGTATAACACGAAAGGCATGGAAAGAATAGATTTCGACGCTGGCACAAAAGATTTAGTTTCAATTGGAGATTGAAGTGCTGTGCGAAGAGTTAAATAGAAGTGATGTACTAGTAGTGAAAATGTGTGGCATGTGGCATTCATCCCTTCCTTCGACCAATCCATCTTTGATCATGGAATGGTCGTTCAATTATCTAATCGTAAATAATGGTACTGTATAATAGCAACATGGCGTAAAACGCGAAACACACCAGCTAAAACTAAAGTGTAAGTATTAAAAGTACTTACATCACCGCCGCCTCTAGAATATAACACCTACACTTGCACTTAAAAAACTGGGCCGTAGCTTTGTTGCAAAGTTGTAGACAAATATTTGATGTCGATATTCAGAATATACTCTATCAAACCTATTTCAGAAACCAATGAAGGTAGATTCATCAGTCATCACATTGAATTTACTCCATATGCAATCAATTCATACTATTTAAGAATAATCGTAATATTTGCCATTTGCTAAAATCATGTTGTAATTTTTATTCAGTGCCTAATATTATTGTGAAGTGAGTTGAGGGAAAGGTGGAAATCGGTTGTGAAATGAAAGCATACTTTCATTCTTCTGAGTTAGCCTATAACAATAATTTTTAGCTATCAAGGAACGCTTTCCTGGCGCCCATACGAATGCAGTATTGTGTATCATATAAGCCGAGGATATTACGAAATTAACCTACATATAGGTGCTATAAATACATACCTAGGTGCGTATCGTTTCTGCAGTTCAGTCACATCAATAAACGAGAACGAAACGAATCGACCAACTCATCGACGCAACGGGGCAGCCAAAAGGTATCTAAGTTTTAAAAAAAATCTAACGAAAATGATCGTCCGAATAAGTACATTTTAGGTAAACATGCTAACGTACTTTCACATTCCACACAATCCACCGGGCGTCATTTCTTTTCCCGTTTCTTTTCAAAATGAAAAAAGTATTTAAAAGAAAACTTTCTCTCTACATGGCAGCCATGTACACTTTGTTTGATAAAGACCTCTCCACCGCGCCGTGGTCCTGGAGCTGAGGTTGTTCGTGTCTTTTTCCATGTTTGGCTGCTTAACTACACAAAACAACTTTGTACCAGAAGGAAAAGAACGAAATCTACTTGAATAACACTTCCACGTCGCCTTCAAAGTCAAGGAAGACATAGATAAGGAAAGTTTTTTTCCTCTCTCTTCCATTCAAAAACTAGGTATGCTATCCCGGGTTGCTGAATTGGGACAAGGATAAAGAACCCGTAGTTTGTACGATGAGTTGACCATAATAGCGATAGTTAAAGTTGTTGAATGGAACACTCTCATGATTTCTGAAAGCCATTGAATAACTTGAGGATGTACTTTTGTGTAGCAGAATGTGGTCGTGGTCACAAAGAGCGCTAACATTGTCTACTGGAAGCACACTGGAAGTAATCCCATTAATAACTTTATTATAATTTGGCAAGTAAAAGTGGATGCGGCTTTGCCAGCCCGTTGATTATTGTTACAATGACATTATCTAAGATTAGCTAGCCAGATAAATTGATGGGCGGTGCGGATGTATAATTTATGTTATGCATTTTTTGCAGATGGTCCTTCGTACGTACGAAGTTTAGCTGCAACACGAATTGAATATGAATTAGACGAAGCTATAGTTTGCCTATTGTCTCCAATGTCCCCCATACATAATGCATCGGTATCGATGTATATATATACTAGTCTCCAAATGCAATGCAAATGTGTATGACAAAATAAATACTGATTCCAAAAATAAATATATTAAGTTATATGCTATTTATATTTTACGCTGCACATAAAGATGATGTATGTGCACCCCGACCGACTTACGGTTGATATAACGTTGATACAATAACAAATCAAGAAATCAATACCAAAGAATATTAAAGTTTCGGAATAATATGTCCTGTTCTCATATCTTGTTACAATACAACTGTATGCAGGGTGTTTCTTTTTATTTGCGGAAGGAAGTTTGCGAAATATGTAGCAAATAAAAGGAAACGGAGTATTGTTATTTTCTGCTTTCGGCTTTGTTGTTGCAAGCCGAGTTTCTTTCCAATCGATTTGCATTGCTAGCGATTTTCATAATACCATGTATCAAAGGAAAGTTGGTTAGAGCAAATCAGTGTGTTGTTGGTCGGTAGAAATTCAGTAGGGAATATTGTTGAAAGACATCTAGTACAGTGACAAATGTGCATGTTATCAGCAAAATAATGGCTCTGATTTGATTTTGGGTATGGTTTTGATTTTACTTCCCGATTTCGTTATTGTACTTTTACACCAGTTTTGTCTGTAGTTTACTTTACTTTGGCTAAATACTAGTATGCTAAAAAGTTTATGTAAAAGTTGCTGTCATTCATAGTAAACTTTGCATTACATATTAACTCTTAATTTGTACAGTAGACTTTATTCAGGAACCCAGGACCGAATTTAGTTGGAAATCCCCCAACCTCAATTTGTAATTACAAAACTACTACATGTTGCGTTCGTATTCAACTTCAATGACGCATGCTCAATGGATGATTAAATTGTTTTATAACTTAAACATGTGTACTTAATACTTACGACTGTGATGATTCAGGTTAAATGCAGTGCCGCGTGTTCCTATTCTAATACTTAAGCAAGCTCACTATAATTTTATAATAGGCACAATCGTATTTTTATAATCCAGTGATTTTGCATTAAGTCCACTTTTCGGGTTTTGGTACATTCATATTTTTTATGCAAATGGACCCTTGGAGCCATTGGATATTACGCATTTGGTTGGTTAGTACTTTGATACATTATTTCTGGAAGCATGTCTCTAAAGAAAGCTGTAAGAGGAAAATCGTATTATCAGATGAAAAACTGTTCGCATACATATTGTACCTGGCAAATTACAGCTCTAGATAAAGCTATGAACAATCGTTAAGTACATCATCCGGTGCTGTGTACTACACACGCTTTTATTCTCGTTCTCAATTGAAACTCAACTGCGCATCAAAGTATAAAATCAAATTATGAAAAGGATGCATAAGACGTCTTAGCTGAATCTTGTTATTTTGCTTTCTTCGTTCACTCAGCGTTTGATTTAGAATTCTCCGGTAGGATTTGGATTTAAATTGAATTCTTGTTGTCTACTTTTTTCATGCTTCAGCTGCGATTTTAAGCGGATTTTCTCATTCATAAGAATTTCCGTCGATCGTCCGCATTGACGGAATTATTTAATAGTAAACGTGACGCACAACTTTTCTCAGGATGATGTTAAGTATTGTTGAGTTGTTTATAATATAAAAGTGTAAAAAAATTAAAAATACATTCTTGAATATTTTAAGATCAAAATACACTCATTAATTAACAGTACTTTCTATTCATGTTTCACCTACCTTATGATAGTTATGATTGATCCTAATTAATTACATAATTTTAAGGAGACCGTATATAGGTAGTTACAAAGTTACAATTTGTTGGACTTACATAATATAGCCATACATACGACCTAGTCATATGTATAAAAGTAACCTAACACGATAACATTTGTATAACATTTTCAATGATTTATAAAATCTTTTCGTTTTTAATTTTTATACTGGTCACAAACATTTTTTATATGCAAATATTACTGAATCTTTCACAAGTCACTCATCTGCAGTCATGTAACTGGGTTGGGATAAAGGTGCTCGAAACCGTGTTTGTATCATATCATACATACCTAAGCATATCTCGATTCAAATGGGGAATTTAAGAAAGTGGTCACCGATGGAAGAAAGAAAAGATTCTGAAAAAATCGTTTTAGCTACCTACGCATAAAAATGTGAACAACAATCATCTTCCAGTTTGTCTTTTCTACTCTGGTATAGCCTAGCTTACCTCAAGGCATCCACTCCACAACTCAACAACACCTATAGATATACTTCGGTAGGTATATCGTTTTCAAAGAAACGACGCGACGTCCGGTCTCCAACCCTCATTTTCCTGGATTACAGTCGTTGTTTTTGTCGTTTTTTTGCGTAAGTAACCATATGATGCCAATGCCTAAATCCTTTGGCTTTCATACAAAAGTGACAAAGCTTTTGATATGTCCCGAATGAATATGCAACTCAAATTTCGTAACTACAACCTTCCTAGCTTTGGGATTAGTATTCTACAACCTTCGGAACTTTTTCTTAACTGCCATTTATTGTAAAAGTCATGGGACCAGCATAGCAGTCAATCAAAAGTGCTTTCACGAAAAAATGTTGTTGTCTTACAACTTTCGAAAACCTTTGACAAGGATAAAAGGCATAAATGTGTTTATTACTATTTTGTACTTTCCGTAGTTTTGTACAACCTGCGGCAGGCAGACTAAATATTTGTTTCCTCACCCTGCAGCCCAGCGTGTGCATACTTACATTCTACATTACAACAGATCTAACCTTTATTTTGTTAGGTGCAGTTTGCAACAAAATCCTAATGGGAAAAAGGTGCTTGGAATTTAATTCCGAGTCGATTGGCATCTCATATATTTGGGTCATAATAAATTCATTCATAAAAAATGGAAATTTTGGGTTCCGTTAGCCGTAATCCAGCTTGATTTCAATTATACTTGAATATTAAATAGGAGTGTCAAATAGACTAACGAGAACTTCTACTGCTCCTCGCCGTGATATCCGACTTCAGTTGTAGTTGTATGTATGCTTGTTTCGTCTCTCGTCCTCGTCTTAGAGACATTTTGCCTTTTTATCCAAGGAAAGGTACATGGAAGGAATACAAAGGAGAAAAAGGGAAAACATGTAAAAATACTTTTCCTCGAGGACATACATCTTGAAAGAAATTCAACATTACTCTTTTAAAAAAGTCAGTAGTTACGCACAAGACGTAGAGTAGACAGACGTATTTACTTTAGAAATAAATGAGTCTCCAGAAATAGGGGAGTTTTAGCAGCAAGTTTGTGACTTTTGCGGCAAATTGTGACAATCTATAATAAACGCCACTCTAAAGTGTTACTTGCTTTTGGAAGTTAAATGAATAGAGAATAAATTGCAATTCCTGTACTTGTGAAAGTCCTTACTGCTTTTCCAGAATACGTTATCAAGGAAAAACATTCTGGAAAAAACAATGTGTTCTGGAAGAATCAGTACACCTTTACGTTATATCAAGACCAAACAGAACGCATATGTTGTAATAAACACTTTCTCTCGTAACGTAATCTATCAACATTTTTGTTGCATAATGCATTTGTTGACTTTTACTTATAACCTATGATAACTTATTACTATTACTTACATGTATCTGCTGACTATGATATATTTTCATGAGAAATACCGATTTACAAACCAGAATCCGGTAAAAAGATATATTATATATATTTACTTTCGTTTATACGCAATGTTTACCAATTTCATCAGTTTCAGTTGCGCTGTTCGTATTCCTAGAGTCTGATTTGAGAGGATTTGTGGTATTTAATTTCGTTGTGAATGATCGATTCGCTGTGTAGTCTTTCTTATTTTTCTGGGCAGTGAATACTTGAAGTGCTTGATATACTGTCTCGTTTTAGAGAAGATATGGTTCAACAACCCTTTCAAGCTGCGTGCTTAAAACATGGAAGAGAAAGTTTTCAGTTAAATGCAGAGAAATTGGGCTTGGACCAGGCCAGGGTTTCATCAAATTTAATCGTAATTCGGATGGGAGTACGTGAGGAAGTGGAACAAGAGCAAGTGGAGCACTAGAGTATGAATTCAAATTGCGAATCAAGATCAAAAATTTTATGAACATGGACTTGTCCGTTTCCATTTTAGTATACAAAGTGGATACTGAACACGATTCAACGAATTGCTTTATCGAAAACCCAACCGCAGTATCAATACCACTCCTTGCCTTCCTAGATTGAATAGTTAGTGGTAATACGGTGTTTGTTTGCATAAACTTATTTTAGTTTTAAAATATAGTTTTTATTAAAAACTCGTAAACAAAAACTCGATTCTAAATTGTTTTACCTACAGGCAAAAATCAATAAAATATGCCCATTTCTGAATTTTTGCTTCCCTCGTTCCTCGGTTCCTCCGTCACAATTTTATTCGCCAAATTTCATTCAACAAAACATTCACCGGATTAATCAAACATTTAGAGTGGGATGCACGACGGAAGCAGGTGCAAATAGACTTTATAATGGAACGGATTACGAGTACGAAGTGAATTGGCGATGGTATGGGGCTGAACAGATAAAGCTACAATAGTGCTTGCAATGGTGATGGGGAAGGTGTTGGCGTGGCTGTAATGGAATGTAATATCTATATCTCCTGACAGCTAAATGAGCACTACGTATTATTACATTAACCAAGCTTTCAGATAAGATTCCCAATCGAAATTTTCCCAAAAAATTACCAGACAAAGCCAAAACTTATAATGAAATTATGACAGCACTTTGCTCTTTTAGAAAGTGAGAAGGAAAGGTTTCTCATGGCCAGTTTTACATGCCCATATGCAGGCACCTAAAAAAGAACAAAGAGTTGTCAATATACGACATGACATGACATGACATACGTAGCAGAATAACTTTAACTGACTCGGAAATTGTCAAAGCCAGACTCTTACGATCTCCAGGGATCTATGCAAACTCCGAGTTTCTAGTGAGCACAGCATGCAGAGACATCGCAATCGGACACGGTACGGTACATTGATATAATTCCTTCCTATTCTCCCTTTGTACATTTTATACATCACAATACTTTCTTTGCATTTTGCTTTACTCAATTTTCACTTGAATCCTTTTACTTCTACCAGATTCATCCTTTCTATATTCCTTTCCTTTCTTAATTCTGCGGAACTTGAAAGCATTTCTGCTCGTTATTTTCTTACTTACCTAGGCGAACATGCTAAGGCAATACCAAAATAATTCAAGATTGTAAGAATTGTAAGAATATTGTATAATGACTTTTGACATAGATTTGTCGAATTTTATATGCGGCATCAACATAGTTATTAAGCGTTTAGGGCTATATTTTATGTTCGCGCACACGGATTGTATTTGGTATAATACGACCTAACAAAACATACTTTCTTTAAGATAATCCTTGGAATAATGCATTAGCCCTTTGAAATTAAGAAGAATAGTACAAGGTATTAAAATGTATTGTTATTGAGTTGTGTAGGTAGCTTTCAACAGAAGGATACAAAAAAGACGTCGTCTCCGTCGTACTCATAGGCATACATAACTAGGTATACATTATCTAAGGTCCTACTCTACTTTTTGCTACCTAACCACGTGAGTTGCAGTCTGATAACATGTATACCATCCTACCTAGTTAATGTTAATGGACACAATGTAAAATATCTTCTTCTTAGTTTACAGTTAGAGTTGGTTGGTTTCAAGGTTGTATAGGTTTTCAATTTCGTATACGTTAGGGTAGGGTTAGGATGTTTGTTGTGGAGATTGTAAAATGTAAACCACGTTATAACAAAACTGGAATGAAAATACATAAACCTCATTATCTATCCCCCTGAAAAACCTGGTCTTCTGGATTATTTGGATAAACAACGAGATAAACATAATGATTTACAACTGAAGGTTCAAAAGAGAGCCAGCCACAAAATTTGAAAATGTTTTGTAGGTAGTTTCCGTGTTTCGTCCAGTTATCGTGTTTTCAGACAGACTGACAGTTTCACAGATCGAATCATTAAAAGACACCTTCAGGCCCTTAATACGTAAAGTGGGGCAATTTATGTGAAATCGGCCGTTAGCTGAACGATTCTTTCGAGAATGTACCGCACCACATTTTCCATTATAACTTCTCGGAAATTTAGCAATAAGCAAATAGCAAAAAGTAAGTCTCATCCCAAAACAACATTACTAGAGTTTCTGTAGCATACGACACATGACCATCAAATAGCCGCAGCCTCTAGGTAAGTATTAAGTAACACGAAGTTAAAGTCACGAAGGTTATATTCAAAATGGCATGTTAATCATCATCATCATCTTCTACACAATTATATCAGGTGATTGATGCGTCGTGTATTTTAAGTATAATACACATGTAAACACATTTTATTTCAGCCCCGATGTCTCAAGAATATGTTAATGCAAGCTCCATTTGTCCTAACTCGTAACACACTCTCCTGACGTTATGCTTCAAGACATTTATTAATTTTCCGAGGGAGTTTCCAGCAAAGTTTCTCCATCAACATCCCCACTTTGCTTATATGGGCTATGGGCTTGGTTCGATATTTACTTGACTTTGTCAAAATAGTAGTGAGTAGGACAACCGTGTAAGACGAAAACGATTTCTTGAAGTGGTGGTTGAATAGTAAGGATTTACGGCGGAACTACAGGTTTGCATTTTTGTTGTTGTTACAACCATGTTCTCATTTTTAATACGAGTCGTACTACACGGTTTATCACTTGAGAAGGAAAAGTAAGCCATCAGCATCCTATTTTAGTTGTGTATCAACATCACAACAACAATATAAAAAAATTATAAAGTGATATACATGGGTTTGTTGTTTGTTAGATACTACTACACATCTCCATCCATCCAGGCACGATTCACTCACTGCAAACGTGCCTCAATGATTTTAATGCATGGCATATGTACACAGATACGTATGCGAACGAAACCTTCACAAATGGAATGATAAAATGGTATGACATATTCGTCCAGTCTCACATGACTCCTCACCTCTCCTCTGTCCAACTATCCTTAGCGAGCTCATTAGTCTTAATGAAAGATTTTTGTAAAATATGTACTTAAACTTCTTTCCTTTTTCAAAATGATTAATCTCTTTTCCACTTCCATGCATAGAACTTTGCCCATCTCCACAGTTGTCCATGAACTCCAGGGTGCAAAGCTGAAAAGTTAAACTACCATATAAAAGTTAAACTCTTGTCATTTTTATATGGATTGATTTTATGGAAGTGTGGTGCCATTACGGTTACGAAGAAAAAGTGATTTCTTTTCTTGGGAAGAATATGCAAAATTAAGTTTTCTTACTATTTTTCTAACGACGTAAGCAAAAGTGAATCTGATCTTATGTGATTGGAGAAATGATTGCATAGCCTAGTTAGGACATATGATATGCCTTTGATGTAAGGTATTTGTCAACGGTCAGATGACGACAATGATATTTGACAAGTATGACGATTGGAGATTGTTTTGGTACTACATGTCCACGAACGATACGGTTACGAAGAAAAAGTGATTTCTTTTCTTGGGAAGAATATGCAAAATTAAGTTTTCTTACTATTTTTCTAACGACGTAAGCAAAAGTGAATCTGATCTGATGTGATTGGAGAAATGATTGCATAACCTAGTTAGGACATATGATATGCCTTTGATGTAAAGTATTTGTCAACGGTCAGATGACGACAATGATATTTGACAAGTATGACGATTGGAGATTGTTTTGGTACTACATGTCCACGAACGAAGAGAATGATTCATGGCATGTTAAGCTGGCAGGTCATTTGTATTATTCTCCTCGCAGCATATTGATGACTTTTTAAACTACATGTCCACGAACGAAGAGAATGATTCATGGCATGTTAAGCTGACAGGTCATTTGTATTATTCTCCTCGCAGCATATTGATGACTTTTTACATTTGCAGATTACTCGTATGACATTTTTTGAGCTTTCAAACATTTTGTGAACAAACCGTGAATAAATTAAACTAAATTGCTCGGACTCAAAGTAAGAAGGTAAACTTCTCTGGTACGTTTATTCTTTTGTATACTTTTAGCTTAGAAACTGCAAATATTAGAGCAAAAGGTCATGTATAATAAACGCAAAATTCATTTTGTAATTTTGGCATGCAGGGCATCGAGGATGGGATGAGATTATAAAACTAATAAACTAATGAAAAAAGTTTCTTGTCTAACCTCTGCTCCTAGGTTTACTTAACCACTTTGTACAACATAAACTTTGCTTCTAAAGAGGAAAAAGGTTTAAGGGGACAAAAATACAAGATGTTTATTCTGCCTTTCTACTCGTTTCAGTGTGTATGGAGTATGGAGTGGCAAAATGCATGACATTTGTGTAATTGAAACACGGTATGTTACGTAATTGAGATGGTACCATGCGAAGTCTCTGGTATGTAAAAAAAATTATATGTGATCTTGCATTCCCTACTTTATTTAAGCATTCAGGAACAACTTTTTCCAAGTCGTACACTTGGGCGATGTATATCCTGGCGACAATGATGAAACTTGTTACTTCTTTGAAAACTTTCTTCAGGAAGGATGTGGTTCGGATTTTTGGTAAGCTTCCCAACTAAACTATAGCATAAAGTAAAAGTACTTGAAGCCACAGATGCTCTCGTGGTTTATGTCAAGAGTCTAAAGGTAAAGAAGACCTTATTTATGTAGTATAATACGTTCTGTAAGGGGTTGTGCGTAGGTTTAATAGCGATCCAGTCGTTTAGGAAGCTATATTTCATCAAAGGTGGCTAAAAGTGGTAAAAACTAATTCTAGTCAGAATACACAATATAATAAAAGTTTTGGGCGAAGGAAAAACGCACATCGAAAATGAATACAATGATACCTACGCCTAAATTGTATTACCGAATTTGCAGAAAACCAGGTAATGCGAAGGACACGTGAATATCAAAACTGAGGATATGGAGGATTGCTCGTCGTGCTCACTTGTGCTTGTGACCGTGATAAGAATTGTTGTGGTTAAGAATATACTACGGAAATGGTCTAATTTTTTCATTCCTTTAAGGTTTCTGGAGAGTTTTTAATTTATGATGTAAGTGGAAGGTGTGCATACTTAAGGCGAAAAGTGAGTACATTTCGGTTCCCCATTTTACAGAAATCCTTTGATTCGTTGAATCTTTGTGAAATGTGAATACAAACATGCTTGTTTATGTAATTGCATAACAATAATTGCTGAACAATAATTTCATTTCTTCTGGGAACACTAACGAATTGCCAAAATAATTGAGGTGGGATTTGGCAAATAAAGATTTTACGTATAGCTTTGCTTATGCTATAGGTATTTTGTAAATTCACACTTCACATACATTCACATTGTATACAGAATTTAAGTAAATTCCTTCGTTCGAACTAAAAGTCGTACACTCCTACACTCCATAGCTATAGATAACTCTCGATCTGGATACCTATACTAAGGCAAACCGCTTACTTTAAAAATATGCATGCCAAATGCCGATGTGCGTATGGTAATAATTCAAAATACTGCATTATGCATGCCTATGTATTTATAGGTATGCAAATGAAAGACTCGTCCATCCGTCTCTGCTAAGCATACATAGAATTCCATCAGTAAGCGCTGGCTGTTAAATTCACGAGATGAAAAACGTGAAAAATCACTTTCCCAAAGACATTGTCATCATCAACTACTTTTACTCTTGGTACTCTTATTTTGCACTTTCGATTTTTATCGGAAAAATAAAACGTCCCGATAAGAGCATCACCTTCCACTCCAACAACTTCACACAACCTCTTCCATTCTCCTCTTCCACTTTTCAAGCGATGCGATAATATCGACTGCCGACACAACTGGAAATAGCCCTAGTAAAAGTGTAGATTAGATAGACGCCACAAAGGGTAGTAGTAGTAACTATACTTGCTGTATAATTGATAGCGATGTGGAACTTGGCTGCAAAGAGATAATCTATTTTTACGAGATGGATGTGCCTTGCCATCAACAACGTTGCAGTATTTTTTTTACAACGTGTAAAGTGTATATTGTCAAACTGGATATTTATTTGATGTATACATATACATCCATTATTTTTGAGTATGGTTTTTGCAATCATAAAACAGAGAAACAAAACGCCAGCTCGCTCTGCCTGGCGACACGATGAAAGCCTTGATTACACGTGACAGTCACTTTACCCCAGAACTGGCAAGGGGGAAATGGTATAAACTTAACATGCACAATACATTCTTGGTATGCATCATTGATCTTACCAAAACCTGGACGTTTTTCTCTCGCTACTTTGGCATTACAAAATCAACTCAACAGTTTGGCATTGGTATCATCAACATTTTATTATTGTGGTGTCACATGCCACTGCCAGAAAAACCTCCGGTTTTTTCTACAGAGATTGATTCTCCAAATAAGGCTTTGTTGATGTGGATAGATCAGTTACAAAGTTTTATTGTAGTGAAGCTTCAGTTGAGCCACTCATTCCTGGTTTTCCTTACTCGTCGTCGTCGTGGTGTGGTAAAAATGCGTGATCACAAAGGTTTGCCTTAAGTAATCGTCTGAGGAATGAGATACCTATGTAGGTAGTGGGTATAATACCTAGTTATGGTAAGTGATGTGGCCGTGACTCAACTAAACGAAGTTTTATTTTACTACCGGAGCCAGCTCAGATATTTTGCCGCTGTTTTTCCATCTTCCTGGACATGAAATCAAATGTGGTGACTTTTGGAAATAGTGCTAAAGGTGTTTTTCTACTTGTTTTCTAAAGGTGCTCCGTCGTGCTATGCCACAAATCGTAAGCCAACATGAGAACATTTTTAATCCTGACTTATGGCTGGTACTGAATTGTGACCCAGCTGTATAGCGCCCCAGGGAGTGCTATACCTTTTTAATTTGATGATGATGATGTATTATCCTCTTAAGTTGGTGTACTTTTTTCAAATCTTAAGCGTCTACTTCCTGCATACAGCTAGCTGTTATATTAGTTTCACTGTCAATCCCGAGTGATTTACTAGTTTTGTTGGGACACTCTCAACATAACACATATTTCATTAGTAAAATAGTAACTAATCATAATCACGTCATGTTCCGGAATTAGTAGAGCTTAAAACTTCCAAAAATTCGCGTTCAAATAATATATGTTGCACTACTGCGTGGAGGAATTCTGTGATAGAAAATGTGCAGATTCTGTGAAGTCATACGTGAATTAACTTTTTGGTATGGTGCATTACCTTAACGTTTTCACCTTGATGATTCCACTTTTGCAACTGCATACTTCCAAGGTCAGTAAACTCTTCGCCTGGTGGTGCCGCTGAATGAATATGAATTGCTATAATATTCGGATATATTACGGAAAAATTTTACAAGCTTCAATCGACCAGAACGTCTATGGGATTTCAGGAAAATGATAAATGCACCGAATTGACATGCTCAAGTAGCATGTAATCATATAAAACAACCGTTGGATATCATTTTATTTCACGAAAAAGTTTGTATGAGAGAATGCAAATATGCAATATGCTTTTCATGTTATAACATTTATAAAACCGAACATGGAACTATATCCATAAAATAAAATGTTAGCTATAGTGTTGGATGCCCCACTGCCGCTTGCAGGAATAATTGAATTACTTTTCCAAAACTCAGATGGTTATGGTTAACCCAACATCCAGCCAGACACACGTCATTATCACATCACGTAGTCTTGGATAATCAAGGTGATGGCATGAAGTATGCATTGATTTGTGTGTACATTATGGATACAATGTTTATCCCACCCAAAAAATTGATGAATAGAAAGTTAGTTTCCTGTGGTTCCCTGGCGTCACGGCAGGCGACGAAATAGGAAAAGAACATGAGATTATAAGCTTCTTTTTGTAAAAAAAGAAGGCGACACGCCACCCAACCGCCCTTCCTTCCATTATGATTATCATCATTGTCATTATTTATATGAGTAATGTTCTTCACTTTTGAAGGTGACACTTGCCATTTGTCTCGGTCAATGTTGCTGGAAAAAGTAGGAAAGTTGAGAAGTTTAAACAGTTGGTGGTTTCTCAAACGATTGAAACGTGTAAATGGATATTATCCTGGGTCTCATATCCTTACTTCTAGATTGCACTTGTGCATTATCCCAATGAAGAGCATTAATCAACCAAGCAAAATCAACAGAAGGCGAGGCGAGTCTAGCTAAACTCATCCTTTTAAAGAACGGGTAAAGGTCACCGTAGAATTTCGCTTTTAAAAAGTGTCGAGCCGATGCACTACCAAAATAGGAGCTTGTCTAGCATTTCTGTAATATTATTATGCATTTGTTTTTTATGAACAAACACCCCCAAACTGGCAACATGACTCCCTCGTCATATATATTCTTTTAAAATGTTTTGTGCAAACTTTAAGACAATTGGTGAGACAGTGTCATAAAAATTTTAACTAAAAAATTGAGAAAACAATGGAATACCCCGTCCATAAACAGCTTCACAATAATATCCTCCAGCTGTAGTCGTAGTCTAACTGCAAATCCAGAGCGCTTTTTCTACGACGAAGTATGGTACCGACTTTTTAGCAAAACGAGAAAAGAAGATTTATTGTTTTTTCAAAGAGGTACAAGTCGTTTTGCTGTTCATACCCGTAAACCATAACACCATGTAATATTCATATATAAAAGAGTAAAAATACTGAAAATGTGTGCCGATATATATAAAGTAGTAAATAGGGGTTTACTTTCTCCGCCCTTATTGTAGCTGCCATTTTTGGCACTTTCAAAATAAAAAGCAGAGTGGAGAGAAAAAGAATAACTATTTTTTTGTAAAAAAAAACCTTATCTTTCAAAATCTTACCATACGAAAAACGCCGAACACTTTATGCTTTCTCACGTCATGATATTGTTTTCCCTCTTGCTCCCTTTGGATTTAAGTGTCTTTTGACGTCCCTAGTGCTCATGAGACTTTTTCAGAAAATAAATTACAAAAAGAAGTAGTGTAAAAAGCTGAGAACATATATGTATTTTCTCGTTTGCCCAAGAATGCAGCTGAGAGGGTTTCGTCATGTCACTTAAAACTACGGCTGTATGAATGTGGCCATAAACATTAATCTTGAAAGACTTATTATTCCGCATCGAAAATGTATGTATGTGGATGAATTAGCGTAATACATGGCCATGCTAATGATGAATGTCATTATGTGCCAAAGTTCGTTTTTTGTTTCTGGAGAGAACATTCAAGTTTTTCATTTTAATGCAAAAACTCGTGTGAAAAGTGGTATTGCGAAATGAAATCTCAAGTTTTCTGCTTGGTGTATCATGTAGCCCCGCTCTCCTCCAGTTGGCAAAATCTCCAGTCACATAGTCTGGAATCCACATACCTACTTTGATTTGATGGCAAAAAGTTGAAAAAAGTAATTCTTATTATTTCCTTACCGTGACTCCTTTGTCGAAAACAGGGAACTGCTCAACCGAAGACTTCTTTTTTTCGGAGTATTATTAACAAAGTTCAAAACTTCGGACAGCTACCTCTTAATGTTGATATGTACAGTCTTATTAGTCGTACTGAATTCAGTTCAGCTTTGTTCAGAATTGTTCTCACAGGAAACTACAAAATATATATTTTTTGGGAAGCGGATAGAGATAAGCCTTCAAGACCGTTTCTGTTTTCTTCCCGTGTTCAATGCAGTCCTTCCGGTTTCCTGTTAGCAGTAACGTAGAATTTACCACAGGAAGACTTTCTCAAAAGGTCCTGGTCACATAAACATCAATGTCAATAGAAGAGATGAGTGTTCACCGTGAATTCGCGTACAAGTAGTGGTCAATATGAGTTTACTAAACTTACTCTGACATGAATCGTACCTACCGGAAAATATTTACTGAAAGATTTTCCCTACATTTTTCCTCTTCACTTCACGCAACCTGTCTCGTGGAATAACCCCCACAATTTTGTTTATGGTTGATTTAAGGGTATGGTTGATGGTACACTCGAGTTTTTGGAACGATGTGTAGAAAGATAATATTTCCCAGAAAAAATACGTAAACTGGTTAACGTATTCCCTTGGTTGAGTTAATGTACCTCCCGCAAAGAAGATTAAGATCACGCACCATCACAAGTGATGTCTATCTTCGAAGAAATATATTCAGATCAATTACGTCTCTGTCGTACTGCGTGTATAGTCTCACAGACTCAGTGGGGTAACGAGAGATTATATAAAACCTACTGGAACTTTGGAATGGAACTTGAACTACCTACGTGCAATTTAAGTAGACGTTGGAAACTGTACTTCGTTTGACTATTCAATTCGCCGCCTCAATGCTCACCTACCTATGTATGATGTTAATATACTCCCATTAATTCAGTTATCATGGATGAAACGGTTTCCAGCACGGATGCCTCTGCTTGTTGTCAGCAACAAAGTCAACCACGGACTGGAGAATGAGATGGGATGGGGACGCGATATAAGCAAACATATACAGTATGGGAGAATCGGAATCTTAGCGTTTACTATCTGCTGCGAATACGAATCGTTTGCTTTTTGGTAATATATTCCCTTTCCTTCAGTAGTCAAACTTCCGTTGCATTTTTACTATTTTGAAGAAAAATAAGAAAACTGTAAGCCTTTTGTATGGAGGTTGCACAGATATAGAGATGGAGGGAAGGAAGGGAAACTCTTCAAAAAAAATTTTTTTTTCTTTAGTGGTCTTTTCTTTCCCTACCTTTGCATTCTACTTTAACTACAGCCACTTCCCCTTGGCCACATACACGGCCACAGTGGATACCAAGACCGAATACTTTTTAGCGACCTCTTTATTCTGGAGCCTTTCAAAAGATTACTTCTTTTTTCTTTCTCTGAGAATGCTTACAGTTTTGCCCGGTTTGAAATGTGACTTCGTCTTTTGACATTCCACTTTTCTGACTTTACCCGTTTGGAGTATGTGTATGCGTGGAAATCTCACACCTACGAAGATTCCTCGTGTATTTGAAAAGTGCTTAGTGTTATATCTTCCTGGAGCAATAAAAAACAGTGTTCCACCTCACGTAAAAATCTCGCGTTTTCCCTTCCAGCTAGTTTTTTTTGTCGGGATAGACTTGAAAAATAGAGAGGTTTTTGTATTATTTCTGACCAGAGAAGAGAAATTGGTTTGAAATCTTATACTACGCGAAAAAAGGCGTGGGGAAAACTTATGCCCAGTATATCTCGCCTTTCTCTGGTACATATCAATCCAATTTTCAGAGTGAAAGTCGAAACAAGTAAATATACCACTTCAGCATGTGCTTAGTTTAAAAAAAGAAACAATAGGGTGACGAGGAGGGTCATAACGATGACTCGTAGGTCGTTGCCCAGTAGAGACGTTAGTTTTACTAGTTTTAAAAACTAATAAACTCACTATAGGCGCTTCTGTCCTATTTCAGTCACTTCCAGGCACTAGTTCAAAAATAAGAGTGTAGGGAATCCCGTGAAGAGGTGAAAGTAGAATAAACTACTTCAAAAAATACTCAACTAGTGGAACACTGGATTTGTAGGTAAGACGTAGACCTAAAAAAGGGGAAATTGGAGAGAGAAAAGAAAAAAAATCTGCCGCCTCATCGCATTTCTCTGACATTTTAAATAAATGATATGGTGAAATTTATAGCAGTTTGGGTTGTTTTCTTTGAGCTTGTTAGGCAAACAGTGGAAATTGCATTATTATCATGAACGGGTAATGTAAATAGTGTTGTAATAGGTCCTTGACTGAAAATAAGTCGAGTCATATCCACACCTACACTATTTCGTCCACTATAAGGCGTGTACTGTAGATGTCGACTAGCTTCTGACTACGCTGTCTGAAGCTTTATCACAAAAATAATTTATATTTACATATTATGGCTCTTCCGTAGCATGCCAGTCGTATTTTTATATTAAAAACCTCTCACAGAATGACAGGACACAGCGTAATCCGGAGGGGCTAATAGTCTAGTCAGCAGTACATTTATCATTTGAAACTATGTAAAATAATATTGCTGGAAAGACCATATCGAAACCTTGTATTGTATCTAAAAAGTACATTTTTACACCGCAAGTAGGTAAATATTTTCAAGGTCTTTTAAAATATATCATCACTTTAGCCGGCGACTTTTAATCCGATTTCTACAGTCTCATCCTATGATCCTACTTCAAGGTCTGCAATGTGGTTAGATAGCGGAAATTCCCTATTTAGAGTTCAAAGTGGATGTCAGAACACATTTGGAATACCGTGTTATGTTTTTTCCCTAAAGGAATCATTGTCAAAAACAATTTATAATTACCTTTCCATCAATCGACTTTTCCTGCTCTTCTTCATAAATACAGGGACGGATTCAAAAGTATAGTAGTATTCTAAAGTGTAAACGATATTTTCTCTGGTGTACATTCACCATTGATTGCTGTTCTCTCTCATATGTATGAAATGAGTGAATATGTTCAATTCGAGCTGGAATAGACACGGTTTTACTTTCACTTGATGTCATTATTATTATATTTTGACTTCAAATGAATGTACTCCTTTTACTTTTATTTCATCTTCAAAAATCCGATTAAAGACGGAGACCAATAATACCAGGTCAAGTTCATCTCCACTTTTGCAAAATATCTGTACTAGGCCGTCTTTGGTGTAGTTACTAAAAGGAATTCTTCAAAATGATAGCTGTAATCTAATTACGAAACAAAATGCTCGAAACTTTTCATCTCCTGCGAGCTTTGAATTTCACGTCGTGACAAATACAAAATATAAATCCTAACAGTCAATTCTGGCTATACATGTAATGAATGAGGAAATTAAAGTAAGAGCCAGAGCAGTTTCAGGTTTATCAAACAAGAGGAGTAAGGTGTAGGCTTTATGTATGTCGAAAGGCACGACAACAATATAAAATCCTATATACAATATTGAAAAGTTGTGAAACTTCTTGAAAAACTCACTACTCCCCTGCTCATTTTTCTTTTCGATAAGTAATAGAATACCGTTACGTCACGCATCACAGAAATCTGAACTTACAAAGGGTGACTTTGAAACGTATCCTACAGATACTGTACGGGGGAAGTTCCTAGCTTTTATTAGGAAAGTTTGCGAAAATGGTCAACTTTGTTAAGAAAGTCGGATTTTTGAGTGTCTTTCTGCGTCTTTAGGCAAGTATGTGGATTTCAAGCTTGATTCTTTCTATTCTAATCTAACAAACAAGAACCTTTTCTTATTCTCATGTAGATTCTGAGATTTCAGATTGGATATAGTCTTAAACAAAAGGTAACACATAAGTAATACATTTAAAACAATTCAAGCCGTATTCAGGTATGACATTTGAAAACAATCATCTTCGAGAATTTGGTTTCAAGTGAAAATAACCTCTATGGGTAGCCGATTTTAGTGGGATTTCTTGCGTAAATTGTCCATAGTACAGAAATAATGTGCTAAAATCCTGGACAGGCATCAAGTTTGACGAGTGCAGTTGGGTATAGTAATTTGTTTTGGGTCCATTTGCGCATCACAAGGAAAATAGGTGAAACTATTTTAAGATATATACAAGATTTTTTGGCAATTGGGAAGCTTTAGTAGACGCATTATTTACAGTTTGCTCAGATAATGGAAAGTGGATATTCAAACCATTTCATGTTTGCGTTAAATTTTGAGCAATTGCTATCCAGTAGAATTATTAAATTATTGAGTGTATTTTTGCTAAATGAAATCAATTGAATTCGGTTAGGTTGGATTAAAATTACACGCTTCATTTATGCATTACATGTCGTGCGTTCCTAAGGGCGGGCATCAATTTATACAGAAATCTGTGGCCCCATAGGGCCCATTTTCACTTGTAAACATTTCGCAAAAAGACCAAATCCTCCATATCACGGTGCACTCAACTTACTAATAGCAACAACAACATGAAATGATTAGTGAATGGCTGGTAGGGTTCGTTTCGTAGCTATCAGTAATCTAGGCCAGGTCAACTTCCTTACTTTATGTCTTACTTGCTTGCTGATGTATAATTTAGAAACATTGAGATTGCGCTACAACCATATTGAAAAGTTTGTTGCAAATATTGAGTGTGTACTGCATAATTTTTTACCATAGGATGCATTTATAGCAGTTCAGATCTTCTATGCTATAGCCATATTATATTCTCGTGTGGACTCAAAAAATTGCTGCACGAAAAAGTAGTCTGTCTCTGTGCCAAATGTTTAATGAATGGGAACCACGTGGCTTGGCATCGCAATCGCTGGAGGAGTTGTGGCTACTTCCTTCATTCTAGTGTTTGTATCATGGTGCTACTATTGCAATAAAAAAAGATCCGGCCCAAGTTTGAGTAGGATCAAGAACTTTTACCATGCAGTTTTCAACCGTATGAAGCCAAACGGTTTTATAAATGAGACGTAATGTTGATTACAGAGTCTTCACCTCTATCACCAGTGGCTAAGCGTGACTCTGGCGAACTCGGGTTGAATGCTGGGATACAATTTTCATCAGAAATATTAAGCGCCAGTGATGTAATAACAGGAGCTGATAATTTACTGCAATCTGTAGAAGAGCTTAACGTGGAAGGCATGTTAGTTGAAGGAAAACATAGCAGGACCTTAATTCGCAAGATTCCGTACATGAAAGTTAGCTCACAGCTTCCACCTGTTTACTACATGGCTCGAGAAGCTCCTACTGTTCCTAAAGACTCGGTATAGATCAACTTTGTCATCCTGGCCTCTGCGTTACGCTTTAGTATAGTGAACAAATTGGATGTTTGGAGACCGTCATGAATTACCTTAATTAAATTTTTCTATGACTATGTTTAATGCGCACTGTTTTACATGTTTAAGACTACTGGATTTATAAATACCTATTGTAAAGGTGGACATGAATGTAGGTTCGGAGAAGAAGACGTTTCATTTCTACTCAAAAGAAGACAGACACCGTTTCAGACACAATGATTCCAAGAGATTTCAATGGGAATTACCAACAAATTGTTATTAACGGAGATAGGCAATAAACTTTGGTTTTTTAGTTTAAAAATCACGAGCAGTGTTTAGTATTAAAACTATAATATGCTTACCTAAATCAGGGTATGGTGACGTTGGGATTCACGTTGACCTGTTCTGTAATAACCAACAGACATCCATGTAGTGCCAAAACAATTCCCCACAAGTACGAGCTTTAGTACGTATTATGTATACCGTATACTACGACCGCTTATGTGTTTTCGTCAGTTTTGTCGTTAGTCAAGACAAGACAACTACTTTCTCACAGTCTGTAGATTATAGCATCGGGAAAGCAAAAGGCTTTAAAAACTGACTGACTGACTATGAGAAATAAATAAAATTGCACAGGTCAAACATTTAAGGTATCATAATTTGTCTGTATTTAATCCTTTAGTTTTGCCAGCGTTAGCATTTGCAATTACAGCTTGATTGGAAATCGTACTGGAAAGTCATGCAGTGTACGCACCTCTATGGATTCGAATTTAATCAAATCGACGACGGAATGCATGAGCTTCACCTGAAGCTGTAGTGACATCACGTGATGGGGAGTACCATAGATTACTTCTATTTAAGACTACGTTTTGAACTTTAGAATTGACTACTTTTAGCCCAGTACTATATAGTTTTAACCATGTTTTCCTCGGAATGAGCAACTGCTAACTGCTATGCTCAACATCACACATTTATTAGTTATGCCCGTCTCCAAATCGACACTTTTCGTATTTGCATGGATACATCATGATACAATGCCATTGCTATTAATAATGCATTATTCAGTGATATACAGCAAGAATATTCTCAAATGATCCTTGAAGTATACCCTGATTTATAAATGCTTTTGAAAACTTCATAGTCGACGAAATCGTCGTCGCCCACTGTGTCTCCATTTTAAGTTGATATGAATCCATGCAGGATATCCTAGTCTTGAGTACTAAATATGAATAAGGAGGACCCTGATATTTCATACTGTGCCAAATACTGTCTAGGGCAAGCAAACAATTATAGTCCTAATTATTGTTGGGAATTACAAAATAAGCATAGTAGTTAATGTTGGTTATAATGTTTTAGGGAAGGGGTTCTGGTAAAATGTGACGAACAGCCCAATGAAGACGATAAAACCCATTGCTGGCAGGCATGCCTTGATTGCAGAACCCCAGTCCGCCATTGCTAGTACGCATGCAAATAATGAAGTTATCATTCATTTTCAATTTGTTGACACTACATTGATTGATGTGCCTTTAATTTAATACACTGTTTAGTTGCAAATTAGACGAGTTGGAACATCCCGGTCCGGCTCCCGAACCGAATCCCGACCCACCGCCAGCACCGGACCCGGGACCTGCACCACCACCTGGACTAACACAACCTCCTGCCATTAACATAACCTCAACCGGAGGTCCTTCCGGTGCTGGTAAAGATGAGGACTTTTATGAATTCGGATATGTGTATGGCATCTTCTTTGGAATACTTATCTTCCTGATATTCTGTTGCATCTGCGTGTGCTGTTACGTAAAAAACAAAAAGAAGAGCCAAGGTTTGCCGACGATACGATACCACCTACGGATATTATCAAGTAGCTACCTGTACCTGTCAGGCAATTTATAATATTCGTTCTTAATTACATGTTTAGTTAGGGACGAGGAAAGAGCATCCGCCACTCTAGCCACCGCACAACAGCCACCCCCAATCCCATCTCAACTAGCCTCTCAAACAACTTATGCGGCCTCCCCCTACGTGGGATATGAATACCCGAAACAACACAAGGCGAAGGAGTCTCGCCGTCGAAAGGAGCGACGTCGCAGACGCGAAGAGGAAGAAGAGGAAGAGGAGGAAGTAAGACCAGTTAGGAAGAAGAAGGTCGTGGAAGAGGAAGAGGAGGAAGTAAAACCGAAAAGGAAGAAGCAAGCGCCACCACCTCCCGCAAAGAAGAAAGAGGCAGAAGAGGAAGAAGAAGAAGAAGAAGAGGAACTGCCGGAGTGCGAGGAGCCTGAAGAGGATGAAGAGGAATGTGAAGATGAGGAAGAGGAGGACGAAGAATGTATTTGTGAAGAAGCCAAGGTTAATGACATGTGCAACTATTAAGTACATAATCGCATGAATCTTGTAACTGTACTATACGTATGGTACCGCTATTTCTGTAAATAAATCAATTTGTAGTTTTGAAGTATCACTTAAAATAATCTTTAAAAGTTTAAACTTTAATTTCTCGGAATTACAAACCAGTTAATAGTTAAATAGTTAATCAAAATGAAAAAAACCAAAAAATCAATAGTAAAACGGTCTTCTCCTCCATCCATCTTCGTCAGTAGATGGCGATTCGTCCGGGTCCGGGTTGTTAGAAGACTTTGGCATGCTTTTCGCAGTTGTGGTTGTGCCTTGCTTATTGTGCAAGTTTGTATGATTACCGACCCCCCCAGTTGCCCTGTATATTGAATCGCCTCCGCCTTTTCCACCAATCTCATCATTGTTATCGCTATCACTATCTGATCTATTCCCTGGTCGGCTGGGAGCTCCGCCGCGATTATCACTTGGGACTCCTGAGTCCCCCGTATTCCCTTCATCCTGTGTTCCTGGACCTCCTCCACCTCCACCATCATTATTGTACATCAGAGGTAGGAAAATCATCACAATAACGAAGACCAGCAGGAATGTAGTAGGTGCTACGGGAAATCCGCACTGAGAGTATATTACCGTGACACAATGGAATAAAGTGGAGTAAAAGTGGGCCTGAAATTGATAAAAACTCGAATGATAAAAAGCATAAAATTTTTGTTGTAGATGATATGGTAAGGTTGGCCAAATGCATGTTCGAATTGTCACTCTCTACCTTTTTAAGAAAACGTAGGAAAGGCTTAAATTTATTCCAAGACTCTTCCGTTGCATCAGTCATGAATAAGGTTCTCAGGGCCTGGTAGGTATATGCAGCTGCCAAAAAGCAGCAATTAATAGTTGCCCATAAAACTGCTGTAATAGTAAAAAGAAGTCTATTCTTAAAAGCATGTGTTTGCCGGTATTTTAAAATAATAAAGCTGGAACAGTCTTACTGGAGCCACCAGGTGCATACTTGAGCCCAAACCATGAAATCACTACCATAATTATATGATGTGCTACTTCCTTCATATCTGTCTCCTCTTTTCTCAGAATGACCAAGAAGTGATCGACAAACTCGGCCACTTTTGAAATTAAGTACACCCATAATCCTTGAGCGACTTTTATTTCCTAATAAAATTGTGAAGAGACGAAATTTTTCCAAATGTTACATTCTACTGTAGAGCGATTAGCATGATTATGGGTATTTGTTGAAGGTTTTAGCAAAAGGCCGCAAAAAGATTGGTTGGATTTTATTATAGTGTAGTAGTAGTACCATATTTATAACATTTTCATGGGAGCTCTGCCACGGTAGCCACCACTGCGAAGATATAACTTTCGAGGGCGGCTCGCACCACGGGCTATACTCTAACCGAATTGCCATATAGATGAACTAGGCAATTAAATTAAGATCATCCATTAAAACTCTTCAAAAGTGAAAATAAAAAGTGAAAGCAGTATTGACGGAAAATGTAATTACTAACCAGTATAGATAGAACCCAATTCACAATTCCTAATATACTAAAATATGTTGGCACTAGGAAGTTCACGAGGCCTTCATTCTCTTCTCGGCCTTCCATAAAAAGTGTGAGGGCCCACAAACCAATTAGGTACACGACAGTGATTATGAGTGGGTACCAAAAGGTGGAAGTTAGATACCAATCGTCTATTGCGTGATGCATTACGACCGTTATAAAATATGACAAAACCGACACGAGCTGTGATGTAGAAAAATTGAAGCTTCAATTAGGGACACACACATGAGCATGTCTAATGTAATGTGTGAAGTGTTTTATCATATAATACAGGCACTATGAGGCATGAGATGAGGCACTATATAATAATTATTGTGAAATCTGAAACTGAAGTTACGAGTAGCAACTACTCCATATCACAAAATGGAGACACCAGCAGATAACTACAAAATTAGGTTAGGAGATACTGCAAAGATGAATTTCGCAGAACGCAGGGTAGCGTACCCACAAGTTTGCGGGTAGTGAGGGTGTACTATACATTTGGTTTATTCAAAATACTGTAGTATTCATTTTAATCAATACAAAACGTTTGAATGCACGAAATTATCTAGTTCATTATAATCTGCTGACTCGGTTATATGTATAGGAACAAAACGATACTCAAACATAAAATTTCCATCAGAAGTCGTCCATTACGTAGATTGTTAGATTTGTTGCTTCCATAGCCCAAGTCAAAAATTGGTTGCTTTTTAGTGAACTTGTCCATAGCCTTTTTTCGCTCGCCAAAAGTCTTGTACGCTTTATCCCCTGTCTTGCAGTGGCATCTCTTGACGAATCTCTCCTCCTCCGGCTTATTTCCAGCAGTTTTATTTCCTTCCCATTTCAAATCTTCCAGACACGGTGTGTTATGTACCTCCTTCAAATTGGCAGGTGAGCACTCAACGTTGCATAGCTCAATTAAGCAATTCTCGGGTTCGTGGCACTTAAAAAAATTATCAATTCCCGTGGAACAATCACTATCCGACTGCAACGCACAGAAGCCATCCACAGTAACTGGCTTAGTTTGGTCTGCAAACCATCCCGTTTTCTCAGGAACCGGATTACATTTGCAAGTCCCAAAATGGTCAGTTCCAGGATTTGCGTTGCCAAAATCACACGACAGCTCTCGACTTTCGTCGCATGTCGTAACGTCCGGATTACTTTTCAAGGCATCAAACTCCACCTTAGCCTGGTCAGGTAGTCGATACTTTCCGGTTATGTATTTAGCTCTAACATCCCCAATGAGTCCACTGAGATTAGCACATTTTTCATCGAGTAAACCGAGTTTCTTATTTTCTACAATGTATTCTCGAGTGCTCCAAGGTTGGTCCAGTCTCCACTCAGGTACTAGCTCAGAGCTTGGTCGGCACTTGCAGTCATTTGACCTTCTGGGTATGCTATGATCCGCCAGATAATCTTGAAGATATTTTTCATTGGCTGGATCGCAATTTACGTTAAACTCGTCTACTAAACAAAGGTAGTCCGGTTCGTAGCAAAGAATTTCATAGCTTGAGGCGGAACAGTGAGAATTGGGCATGTCATATTTGCATTGTATTGGGACGGCATTCTCATCCACTGGATGAGACGGATAAGTTGTTGTCACGCCGTTTTCCTCAATAACAGTGGCACCACATTTGCACTCGTACCAAATTACCCAATTGTCTTTATCTTTTTCTCGCATGTCGTGGTCATCTAGCTGGGTACATTGTAAATGAGAATGGCATTTCCAGCCTCCGTAGTCTTCCCATGCACGTAAGAATGTGTAGCCATTTCGAATATAAAAGCCATCAGGATCATTTGCGGTATTTAATTCTTCGTGAATGTTTATGACGTATTTGAAAAAAGCTGTAATGAAAAAGAAAAGATCGTGATCGTGATCATTGCTAGATTTAGATTTGATTTAAATCTTTTTGTTTGTCTTACGGTTTGTATTAGGGTCTTTGGTTGGATTTGCACATTGTTTCTTGTACTCTAGCGTAGGCAGAGAATTAAAATCCTTAAGCATTTCGTCCGCAAGATAATTTAAATCATCTTTGGAATAACCTTGCCCAATGATTGTGGGAAACCATACACATCCCAAAATAGCAAGTAATTCAAGTAATTGCAAAATTCCTGTCATTTTGTCATTGCTAAGGACGGTACGGATTATTCGCAAACTACAGTAGCACGGTAATGAATGCGATAAAGTTAAACCATCACCTGTCAGAGCACCAATAACTTTATGCTCCACTATCGCATCAATTCCTTAAATTATGGCTTTATTTATCCAACTCACATCAACGGGAAACATTTAGATGATTGATTCTTTAACTAAACTAAACAGCAATAAACCTTTAAAATCCTTATAGTAACTTCATTCATCATTTAGGTATATGTCATTACTATTGGGTAGGTGCTGCTGCTGCAGGTGCTGGCAAATAAATGCAGGAAGCGAAATAAGCGAATACGCTCATTCCAAAAAGTACTAGGCTAGACTACTTGCCAGTAGTTTGCACTACACATGGTAAATTATTATTTGCGCACTAAAAACCAACAGTAAATGTGGAATAAAGCTGAACGACTAATTGTTTTATAATTAAGCTCTCTCGAGTGTGAATGCATCCCACTGCAAAACACAAACACGAAATAATGGTTTGGTTTGAAAAAATGATTGTTTGTCCCGGTAAAGTCAGTCATATCTGGCTACCTTGAAATGCTCATTCCATCTTTAGCTAGTCACGTAGTATGGCAGTTGTAGGATTAACTTTTGCATTAGAAATACTATTTATAGGAAAGTGCTTGGATATTACAAGGAACAGTCTTTATGTGCATTTTTAATTGTTAACTTTGAATAAATTAATTTGAGTAAGATTTAATTGGAGTTTGAATCATCAATCATCATGTGCTCACCGGATTTGCGGCAACTCATTTGCGTAGTAGTTACAATCGTCTTTGGAGTCTCTAGCATCATAGGTAAACAAAATTATTGTTTGCTTTATGTAATCACTAACATCACATTCGGGAACTCTTTTACTTGAGCGGACATATCAACTCATGGATGGACTCTCTTTAAACTCCCGACGTGCAAAATAATAAAACACATGGCAAAATTGATACATCATTTGCTACAATAATATTAGGAAGGTGAAACGAGTTGGAATGTTTTTGTGCTGTGACGAAAAATACCTCTTTGCCCCGTTTTAATAGAATCCACAATCCACCTCGATAAACATAATATTACTTAATCGTTCACTGTCATGCAAAATAACTAGGCTTCCTAATGACAAAAACACCATTCTCATTTTTGGCTTTGTCATGTTTGCCATTCATCTATATTAAGTTCAAAATTATCACCACTTCAATTTGGCACTTTGACACTTTCAAGTTTATCCTTGCTACAAATTAGGATGTGTGCGTACATAAGCCAAAAACCCATGCACAATAACTCCTGTGTTGAAACCGCATGGAATTAGTCGAATAATCTCTAAAAAGATACAGTAAAGCTACCTTGACGTGCTATCTGACATCTGACCAGGTATTTAATTTTACTGGCTACCTGGTGAGATGATTATTCAAGGTTTAGCTGCCACTACCAGTTATCAGGTGGAGAAGGCTGGATACGCGCTGGTGAAGCGGTGACGAGTTTTCGACCATTAAATCTTCGGTTTTCCAGAATCAATCAAAAATGAAAAGTTACGTTTTAACTATTTACAGCGTTCCTCATATACGCTCACCAGTATGGGAGAATTGTTGTGAAAGCACAAAATTTCGAGGACATTAGTCCTTTACCAACCACTTTCGAATCCAAAACGTAAGAAAATCATTTGAAATCTTAATTATTGAGCATTATGAACATGACCTGTGTGTCATTCGTCCTGCAAAAAATGTTACAGACTACCGGTTGACGAAAATGGAGCTTTTCTTCCGAGATATATGGCCAGCGTAGGAAATGGGCATGTTGCAACTACAGTGTACACAGACACCGTATTCATGAACGGCTTGTATAACGGCGAGAGAGGAGAATCCCACAGAGCTCGAATTCCATCTGGAAACAATATTCGAATTTCTGCAGAACCTGAAACCGCTCAGGATCATAGTTTTGCGTTGGATGTTGCCAAAGGCATGTGCAATTAATTAGTTGTGAAAAGTACGAATTTAGTCAGACTTAATTACAAAATAATTCCTCTAATTGAATGTGTAGGAGTTTTCACGGAAAAGTTTTCTATTGGAGATGCCCAAGTGGAGCAGAGAACATATGCTCATCGGTACTACACGAGGATTATCGTTACTCAAATTCACGTTACAACTGCAAGCAGTATGCCGTTATTTAAACACAGAGACATTTTACGGATACATGGGATGGGGGCAATGGGAAAAGCATAATAACAGTATTTTATTCGTATTTCAGGGGACATAGGATTAGAACTCTCGTTCTCACCTGGAAGTCCCAGTGCTGACCTTAGCACTCCTGAAACAGGGGATTTCGGCTCACAAGGAGCAACGTACATGTGTGCTGAGATAGTTCAACGGGAGGATGTCAGATATCAGGAGACAATTCACCAAAGCTTGCTCCATCTCATCATTGGTAAAATTTGGTAAATTTAATGTTTGAAAAAAGGATTCAAGTGGTGTTTATGAGAAAAAATCTGTTACATTTTAGACTGCCGTTCGGCTCACAGTCCCATCCAATTCTAATACAACGAAGACCTTCATTACAGCTTATGGGTTTGACCTTGACAGCATAGAGTCTGACTTTAACGCAGTAGCCGACCTAATTGCGTCCGGTCAGGACGACGAAATTTTTTGGAGGCACGTTCACGCGTGGGAGAACTTGTGGAAGGATGCAGCAATTGAGGTGGAGGGAAACAACAAATTAGCCAAAGTGGTTTATGGCAGTCTGTACTACATCCTGAGCTCCCTTCCAGTTGCATCCGAAACCCATACTCCTAACGAGCAATTCTATGGTTTGAGCCCAGGTGGTTTAGCCTACGGAACACTACTTATGGACTACCAAGGACACTCATTCTGGGACACTGAAACCTGGATGTATCCCTCAATCCTCTATTTATTTCCGGACGCTGCAAAAGAAGTCCTCAATTACCGTTTGGCCGTCACTCGAGCTGCAAGAGATCATGCTAACGCGACAGGATACAAAGGAGCAAGATTTCCCTGGGAGTCTGCACTAACTGGGAGAGAAGTGACTCCAGATTGCTGTCCTGAAACTAGAGACTTGCAGGTTCACATTAGTAGTGATATTTCATTCGCTATTCGCCAATACATCGCAATGACGAGGGATCTTGGTTGGCTGACTGAGAGAAATGAGAACTATGTTACGAATGCATGCGGCCTTCTCAGAGATATTGCTGAGTTTTGGACTTCACGATCCAGTTACAATGCCACCTCTGGATTTTACGACATAAAAGGGGTGATGCCACCAGATGAAGATAATCACGGGGTAGACAACAACGGGTACACCAACATCGGAGCTGGATATTCCATTTTCTATGCAAAATACGCGGAGTGCTTGTGTGCTGGAAGTATGGATCAAGCTGTTCCAGACGAATGGCTAGACTTAGCAAAGTCTTTAAAGCTATTATATGATGAGGAGAAGGACTATCATCCGGAATTTGAAGGCTACGTTTTTGAGACGCCCATCAAACAGGCGGATGTCGTCCTCATGGGCTTCCCACAGCTGTATGACATGTCACCCTCGACCAGAAGAAATGACTTGTTGATTTATGCCAATGTCACTAGGGAGGATGGACCTGCAATGACGTGGGCTATGCATACCGTGGGATTCTTAGAATTAAACGAGCTAGAGGAGGCTGCTGAAATTTTCAATAAAAGTTATCAGTTTTACCTGCGGGAACCATTCAAGGTAAATGGTAAAACAGCTTTTGGTCAAATATTTGGAAACTCAAAACGCACATTTAAACTAAACATGTGTAATAATATTTTAGGTATGGACCGAGGCAAAACCACCGACCTTGGGTGCTATTAACTTTATAACTGGAATGGGTGGTTTTCTTCAATCAATTTTCAGTGGCTATGGTGGTATAAGGTTGCATCCCGAGAAACTTACAATTACAAAACCGAGAGTTTTGCCAGACACAACAGCATTGAA
>JAANSN010001580.1:0-31969 GCA_036850665.1 Dicranocentrus wangi
TCTTAAAGTGCACTAACAACCCAAAGTCCTCTAATTGGATTAGACGATTGCATTGACAAGAGTTGCAAAACACTAGTACGCTAATTGCGAGTAGGAAACAAAACCTCTTACGGTTTGCCTAATATTACAAAAAGTAACTGGGATCGTTAGTTTCATTTGCATTTTAACGAGCCATGCGCACTATTAGAGGGCAACAAGGACCAAAAATGAAACTCGAAACTTGACGAAAAAGTAATATAGCACACACAAACTGCTTATTTGTAATCAATGTACTGAAAATTGTCATCATTAAATCAAACCAGTCAATAAATGATCACTCGATGTCGATGAAAGTTTGGGCATATATGGATGTAATCATCACCAACGATTGCTGCCATTCATTTTATATGTTGTCCTCGCCAGTTTAAATTAGGATTCCTTAGCACAGAATGTTACACATTACCAAGGACATTAATGTCCTCTAATTCAATATTTCCACTAAATGTTTTTGTTTTCAAAACAGACACGTTAAGCACGACAAAATCACAATTTCCTAATTGAGCTTCAAAATATTCCCCAATATGAATTCACCGAGCACCTCCTTATTGCTTGTCAACCTCGGCCCAGAGTTAACAAGAAAACTGAAGAAAAAAATCTCTATAAAACTATCTCGTATACTTATATGCCTTACAAGTACGTGTATGAGCAGGGACAGGTAGTAGCCGTGTGTACCTCGCATCAGCAACAGTTTTGTTCGTATTATACACATTTAACATTACAAAAGTTACTTGTTCGTTATAGTCTTGAAAAAATACACAGGGAAAAAATATGAGCATGTCGTATACTCTCTATTTACAATCCTTATACCCGTTTATGCTATTCTGTGATTGCGGACGAGGAGTCGTGAATTTATATGCAGGATTGGAAAACAGGTAGAAAAATGAATTTCATAAAAAAAAAACTCATTTGTATGTAGCCAACATTGCTTGCATGCACCTCGTATGTGCTACATCACTTTACTCTTATGCACTTTAGATAATATGTACACGTTGTCCCTTGTGGACATGAGTACCTGTTCGTAATCTAGGAGTCACCACACCACCACTACCATCATAGCTTATGTGTTACCTTTTACAAGCAAAGTTGGCTAAACTTGGGTTGTTTTACATACCACAGTGTATTATTGCCTGCTGCTGGATGAAAAACTTTGAGCTTTTGTAGCTCTCTGGGTCTCTCTTCAGGTTTTTTCCTTTGCCTATTTAGATTTTCCTGGGCTTCAAGTAGAAAACTAGGAGCATCCCAAATATGCAGCAAGATACCGATCCTTTTTCTCAATTCATATGCATTAATGCACACTAGAAAAGCAATAGAGTGCAACTTCAGGTAAAAATGGGCATTCAAGCTGAAGTAAGGGTAAGGGAGTACGGTTGTTACTAGTAGACTCACTACTCAACTATGTGTTGTTGTATACCATGCCACGAGGTTTTTTGTCCACTTTGGTGAGAAAACCAAAAGAGCTGGTTTACCTGTATGGGACGACGACGACGACGATGAGGTTGAAAAATATGGTGTGTGAATAAACAGAATAAGAAGAATATATGTATAGTGAACATTGTATAGTTTGCACAAGCCGTAGCCTGTAGGTAAAAGGAAAATAGAAACTCACAAGGAAAAAAAGAGGAGACAATGGAGAATGCTAGTTGATATGGCCAAAGTGATCATTGATATTAGGTCCAAGGTATATATCCAAGTAAAATGACTATTTAGGGAAATATGGAATGTTATTGCGTAACAAGCCCACTATTGCCCACTATGCATAGCATCCGAACGCTTCATTAGCTTTTGGTTCAGGGCAAAATTGAAGATATATAAAAGTATTATGCTGAGTTTTTCATCGTTTCTAGTGGAAATGTTTGAGAATTCCATGATTCATACTCGTGTACTTTTCCAGCCTCCATTTTGAAACGTAATGGTTACACAAAGCGTAGCCTGAGTCACTCATGCAATCCAGTTGCGTTCATCTTCCCCACCTATTTTCCAGTTTAATCGCATCAACAACAGGAGCAACACAATCGAGAGGGAATGAAAAAGCGAGGGGTTGTGTACGAATCCAGTACTTCCACCATGATATGATCGAGTCGAGAGAAGCTGACTGTAAATGACCACCCCACTATGAACAGGTAACATTCCACCTGCTCACAATTCCCCCAACTCGACACTGAAATAGTGTAGGTTATATACGTTTTCATGTTATCATGTTTCATCCCTCTCTCAGAAAAAAGTTTCCCAATTGTTTCTCACTCTAATGGGTCTAGTGTCACCTGTTATTCTTATCCTTACCACAAAAGCCAGCTGAGGTTGCTTCTGGAACCCTAAACCAACTACGTGGTTAAGTACTGGGGGAGGGGAGGACTCGACTCCGTCTTACAATCAGTATTACCATTTACCCTTGTTACGTAAAATCCCTGATACAATAAAATTGTTAATTTCCTTGTCATGCCTTACTTGTGTTATTTTCGTTGAAAATAAAGGCAGCCAGACTGAAGAATCATTGTACCAGGTTAACAGAAAAACTGGACTGCTTTGTTACTACTGCGAGGGTACGTTTAACGTAATTCCTTACCTGCATTCAATGTAGTATTCCTAACAATGTAAACGCATAAGCGTATATCCAAGGATGGTACATTCATAGACTACCACTTAGATATACCGTATCTCCAGGAAGGCTACATACAAAATAGGTTCTTTATACACGTTGCATATATCTATATATCAAAGATTTGTTTATGGAACAAGATGTTCTTCTTTTACGCTGTAATAACCGTGCATTAAACCTGGGTATATACCTAACCCAAATAATACGCCCTTGAATCCTACATGTATATTCATCGTTTGCCCAAAACTGAAGGCATTGTTCCAAGAAAAATATTATGAAATTTAAAAAAATGTAGCAATTTTTTAATATATCTATATATCAAAGATTTGTTTATGGAACAAGATGTTCTTCTTTTACGCTTCAACATAATAACCGTGCATTAAACCTGGATATATACCTAACCCAAATAATACGCCCTTGAATTCTACATGTATATTCATCGTTTGCCCAAAACTGAAGGCATTGTTCCAAGAAAAATATTATGAAATTTAAAAAAATGTAGCAATTTTTTTACACTACCTACTTTTGGAAAGATGGGCTGGTACAACCAGTTTCTAACAGGTAGATAATTTTTCATGAATGAGAAAGAAAAATGCAAGGTTACCCAGAACTTTGCAAACCGTGTAAAGTTTTGCATCACTGATTTTAACACGAAAATTGTAAAAATAAAAGCCTACAAAAAATATTTACTTTCGGGATTGTCCATGAGGAAAAATGTATTACAAAACAAGTAGACTTTTTCTAAAAAATCTGGATTTTCTGCATAGCCTAAACTCGTACGTAGTCTAAACTCGCGTAAAATACAAATCTATATAAACCTGGAAATAAGCTCTACTACACAAGATTGTGCTAGTAGTGCTATGTACCTTAGTGAGAGTATTTTTTCTGAGAACCGGAGTGAAACGAGAGGCAGGTTCAGCCCACAAGATCACAACCGGCTACTGCCATTCGATCTATGATCCGCCAAGCCAACTCAACCCTTTCCTCCCATTTCTACATCCCATTCCTTTTCTAGGCTTGCACTGCTGCTCTCGTGTAACCACTCGACGAACTGCGGATCCACCGTTCTTCCTCCATTCACAGTATTTTTTCCCATGTTTCCTCCGCTTTCTTACTACTTCGGACAGATATCTTGTTGAGCCACTCGCCGGATCTCGTTGCCGAGCTCTCCAGCTTTCCTAAAAAAAAACTACAACTTTTCGGACTTGAAGACGAAGTCCATATATCCTCATAGTTGCCTATAATCCCTTACATCGTCTACATTTTTTATAAAGTCAACATCCGTTTGGCCACTCTGTAAATTCAATTATGTATCCAACTCGATAACTTTGGTTGTTCATCAGTTAAAGCTCTTCTCAGAAAACGCTTTTTTGAAAGTCGGTAGCCTCCCTGAATTGAAAATTAGGGGCGATTGTGAGAAAATTGGCAGTCACGAAAATGGTTCATATGGAAAGGACATTTCCACCCCGATTATCACAAACGACGGTAGTCAATTCAACTTTTGAACAATGATCGTCTCTACAGTTCGTATTTTTCAGTGTGTATAAATGCATCACGCGGAATCCAAAGAAAGGATTTAAATAGGGAACCACCATACAGACAGCAGCGGAGACAGCGGAGATAACAAAATAACCCATTTTCTTCCCTTTTTTCCAAAATAATGTAGCAATTCAGAGAAAAACACGCTTTCAATAAGATTTGATTAAGATGTTCAGTCAGCACAAGTAATTCTGTCTTTTTCTCGGGGCAGAAATCGATATTCTATGTTTGAACAATATTCCCCTATTTTCTATCACTTCCCCCAGACATGAAGCTAGAAACAACTTTTACATCATACGTACATCCCATATCTTAAACAGTTCTTGACTCTTTCCGTTGCTTAACTTGCCTACCAGGACAAACGTGGAATGTTTGCAGACATTATATAAGAAAATAGCAAGCAGGATCGCCGAAATGTTGCGGGTTAAACCCGGTCAAAATATCCTATTTTGGGGAAACGGGATTTTTTTCAGTATCATAACTGGAACCTGCAACGAAACTTGATTGGACTTATTGTGATTACCCAAATCGATTGCTGATTTGATTTGTCAATAAGAGTTTCTCGGAGTTGCATTTTACGATTTTTTTGTGCCGCGCTCGCAATTCTGCCTGCCTGCCTTCTAATTAATATGCTGTCTAATAGTATTCATACCAGGAGGTTAGATTTGGGCATCAAAGTTTGCATAAAGATTGTGTAAATCCATATTCCCAGAGTTTTGCTCCGTAATCTCCCATAAATCCCCATGAGTTATGAGCATAGCCAGCTTATCTCCAAAAAAAATTACAAGGATTATTACCTAATTGGAAGTGTGGCTGTGCTACTGTGCTTGAGCTAGGGAAAATCGTGCCATTTTGTTGGTGCATGCCCAAGGGCCTTTCTTCTTATCTCCAAATTCCACTTTTGTTTCATTTTCCACCGAATATAATAGCTGACACTTGAAAAGGCGCAAAGGATTTTTTCACTCGGGACTTGAGTGTGTCTGTGATGAAAATGCAGGGGAAAACTTTTCCGTCGATATTAGCCAGGCTAAACAATCTCCTAATTTTAAGACGGGAATACGCCTTTCTAGTAAAACTAGGAAATTTTGGGCTAGCTAAAATTATAATTTGATGTAGAGGTACCAATTAAAAGTGTCCTTTTGACTTGCCCACCATTCTCCAGCAAGCCTTCGGATCTGGAAGTGTTGGAGGGAATGTTTTGTTGAATGATGCAAAGCACAATTAAAAACTACGCTCCGACTAGAAAAGAAGGAGGGTGGGCGGGAGGGAGGGAAAGGAGTAGTAGCAGTGCAGTGCAGTACTCGTCGTCAAGAAATTCAATTATTGCTTCGTTATGAATTCCCTTCTTGATCTGAGCGCTTTTTCCTTCAGATCTTGAGCACCATGAGATATTGAATAAGACGTTGGGCTCCTTTGTGTTTACATATTTGGATTCCGAAACACGAATAATCAGAGGGAAACGACATCCTTTCGNCATGAGATATTGAATAAGACGTTGGGCTCCTTTGTGTTTACATATTTGGATTCCGAAACACGAATAATCAGAGGGAAACGACATCCTTTCGGTTTGACTTGATAGGGAACATTAAACCGAGTTTTATATCTTTCTTGTAACAACAAAATGGACAATCTGCTCGTACCGCTGGTCCCATTTAGAAAAACTCTCATGAAAAAACTCTCTATCGCAGTGTGCCGAGAAACTCGAGCAATTTCGCAATCATCATAGATAGGTTTCATTTGATGAGATGAGGGACTCCTCCGATGCGAGCTCTGCATTGAAATGAAATACGACACGAAGATGTATAAAAAACATGTAGGGTAAAAGCACAATACCACGTTTTTCGTCAGTCACATCCATAGCCGTAAAAGATAAAACGAAGGACACGAAAAAGATAGTTAAGTACAGGGGAAATACGGAGGAGTAGAGTATAAAACGTCAGATATAAAAATCAGCATAACAAATCTCCTTTGGTCGCATCGCACAACTATCCTGAGACCAATTTTCTTACGAACAAACGCGTAGTCAAATAAAAACAAGCCTTTCTGACATCTTCGCTGCCACTATTGAGCCATTTATCTTTCTCCTCGAAGCTTTTCCTTGGTCTGTTGCTTCCCTGCTCCTCCAAAAAAGCGTTTTCCTGATGGGAGTGCAAGTCGGTATACTTATAAAATGTGGGTAAAATACTAAATACTGGTCACACGGAGCACTACTATGCCAGTTATTTCAGGATATTATTGTTTTACATATTCTGTAATAAAACGTAGAGATGTAAACACACGGAGCGGCGGAGCACTACTATGGGGTTTTCGTTCGAGCTCGGAAAATGCGTAGACAATTCCTAGAGCTAAAACACATCGGGGAATTATTAGGGAGATAGGACTGATAGGAGTTTAGCTGTGTAATTTACATGGGGAAAGAGAAAGCAGCATGATTAACATTTTCACAATATTTGTTTCTTGGAGGGAGACAGTTGATGCTAAATTATGGACCTGGATGAGATGACGTATATCCACCAAGAAAAGTGGAGAGAACTTGAAGGGTGATAAATTTTAAGGGTGACAATGGCCTTTTAAATTAAAAACTGGGGGTGTATAATTACTTACCAAGTTTGTTCCCACTTCGGCGCTTATACTCGGAGGCATATTGTCCGAGATCGGATGCACTGTGGAAAAAAGTTTTGCTTTTAGAAAAAGTAAATTGCTCATTTCTGTTTACTCTTTACTCAACGTTCAAATTGGACTGTACCTGGTGAATATGTGAGATGACTTCAGTATGCGTCGCATCTTCCAAAGAACGCCCATTTACCTCCAGGATTTCATCCCCAACCTCCAAATCCGCTTTGTCAGCTGAGTGAGCCTGAAATATCGAAAATAAATATAAAGATTACTTTCATATAAATACAAGCTTTTGCTGAACAATTAGAATTCAGGCAATAGTGAAGCCCGTTTTAAGGTAAAAACTACACATTGGTGGGTTTCGTATAAAACAACCCATTGGCGCTTCCCGTTTTGCTGATGTAGGAGATTTCTGATTTTTTCCTCATCTTCCAAGCCAACTCCTCTGGTAAGTGGCTATAACAGCCGTATCCAAATCCGCTTTGTCAGCTGGTGAGCCTGAAATATCGAAAATAAATATAAAGATTACTTTCATATAAATACACGCTTTTGCTGAACAATTAGAATTCAGGCAATAGTCAAACCCGTTTTAAGGTAAAAACTACACATTTGTGGGTTTCGTATAAAACAACCCATTGGCGCTTCCCGTTTTGCTGATGTAGGAGATTTCTGATTTTTTTCTCATCTTCCAAGCCAACTCCTCTGGTAAGTGGCTATAACAGCCGTGGAACGAAACTCATTTACGAAAATAATTGTCATAAAGAAGCAAGTTTACGATATTATGTGATAGTTCTTGACAGAGTGGGATACAACTTGGTACAAAAAATACTATCTGTAGATCGAGGATCAAAGATAAAAAAAAACTTTTTCGAGCAATCTAGAGGGAACTGGACTTGGTGGAAAATGACAAAATAGCTCATATATTGTATAGCGTAGTACACATCTCCACGATGTCTGTGTCGGGGCATGTTATGCACCGATACGGAAGGCGAAAAGGGACCTAATGGAAACTCAGAGTGGCACAACAACATAAACAAAAAATACTATCTGGTAGATCGAGGATCAAAGATAAAAAAAAACTTTTTCTAGAGGGAAGCAATCTAGAGGGAACTGGACTTGGTGGAAAATGACAAAATAGCTCATATATTGTATAACGTAGTACATATCTCCACGATGTCTGTGTCGGGGCATGTTATGCACCGATACGGAAGGCGAAAAGGGACCTAATGGAAACTCAGAGTGGCACAACAACATAACAGTGCAACTCGCTGGAAAAAAGCAAGACAAACTAGACACACAGCACAGCAACAACACCATCATCAAGAAGCAAAAGAGCCGTAAAAAGTATAAACGTGTATTCTACTTTCCCCCGTAGTTTCTGTCATTTTTACCCACGATTGAGCATCCGCCTAAGTACTTTTTCTCTTGCGAAAACAGCTCAGTAGCGCAATGTGTGCTTCCCAACGAGCACTGGAGAAACGATTTTTTTTATTACGGTTTCATCCAGAAAAAAGTGAAAATGTGTGGATGTATGCAAGGGATAACTGGATTACCTCCAATCTCATACTGCCCGAATTTCGTGTTGTTGTATTTTCACTCTGGACAAGAGCGACAGACAGACAAACTCATTTTTAAAGACTTGCCCTGGTAATGTCTACCAGTTTATCTGCTACAGTTGGTACACAGACGTGGTTATGCAGTGTGACCTATTGTTTTTACAGGCTACAAATACGAGACTATAGACTTTCCCCCTTTCCATCATTTCCCTTTCAGATGAAAGATGTTCGTTTCCCCGTCTACTCCAACGCTCATTTACGGGTGACTGATTTCCTCCTGAAAATTTAGCTTTTTTCTCTGGATTACCTCACTGTATCTTGATGAGATGAAGGCTACGGAACATGTGCCTATAGCATTAATTTTGATGATCTTTCCTTCGCCATTTATCAATTGGAATGTCCGGTTTTCAACGCAACGTCCATTCCCTCAGCGAAAGCTGCCCGTTCACAAGAATTTTAGCATCTGGCAAATTCCAGTCCACTTTATTCCAGGCACGGGTTTCATTGTTACGTGAAGAGCGTATACACCTCAATAATTCTGTAGAGATTGCGTTCCCAATAATATGCGTATCGTAGCAGAACTGTGTGCAAACTGGAAAAGTCAATGTGTGGAAAACGGGGGAAATGTATAAAAGATGCATGCACACGAGCCTCATTCTAACCAGCTTTGAACGGCATTCATGGAGGGAATGTTTGGAGGAAAACTTGATAAAAGCTTTAATAAACCCTTTCAATTTTATAACTTTCTTTCAAAACTACATACCTTGGTCGTGCACCACGGGACAAGCTCCAAATTACCGGAGATGTTCTATATATAGATCCCCGAGGAGGGCAGGGGAGCGTAGAAACGTAACAATCCCTATATAACCACGAAGGTTTTCTGTCACGCATAAAAGGGGAGAGAAGGCTGAAAAATGTCTGGGATTTTGCAACGAAACAGTGTAGTGTAGCAAATGTGGCTGTAGAATGTTATACGATTATGTAAAGTGAAAGTGTATATGTATCTCACTCTACGGCCCTATTACCATTTCCGGTTTTAAAGGCAATCCGTGCCGGAGGAAATGTAGACCCGTTTTGATGCCTTTGCTATATTGTTTCTCAAATGAGAAATCGGATGCATTAAAGATCCTCATAAAAATATAAACGGGCTATTTCACCATTCCTCCTTAAATTTCCAAAAATACTCTCAGTTTTTAAAGGTACCCTACCAACTCTAGGCTCTTGGGTAAATCGAGCACGGGAGTACGTGTTTCATTTTGGAAAAAGCTTTTCCCGAAATTAACTCTTGAGTGGAACCAGAACCACTACGGTATGTTCGACTTCGACTTACAAAAAAGTAGAGCAGGAAGCAGAGAAACAAAAGCTGGGTATTTTGAGAGTTAAGAAAATTAAAATCCGGATGTGTGGAACTAGGTGTGCTTAAAGAAACAAACAAAACTTGCTCAAATAGAAACAAAGTTTACGTGGGATGTGGTACATGAAAGACTGAAAGACTATTCGATTTTTTTGTCTTTATCAAAGTCGTAGTTTGTACCCAAAGTGTACTTTACCTTGATACGTACTTTGTACTTTGCGAAAGACATAAGGAGCACTGAATGATGAAGCATCATTGTTTAAAATGGGAATCGTAAAATATGTCAAATTCAATCCAGTTTTCTGTAATCTCTCGCACATGTGCACTCGTATCTAATGCGTTTAGCCTGAATATTTACTGCAGAAAATGAGCACCACCGCAAAAAAGCAGTTTGCGCGGTGGTTGTTTGTTTTCCTTCTAAACCGGCAACCCACCGTGAACACGATTTTTTTGTAGGACATTCCAATTGCTTGCCAGATTTCTACAATAGAATTCCACGCTTGAGTAGCATGTGTGTCTGTCTGTGGCAAAATGTATATTTATTGCTAACTCTCCAACATGCTGTGCGGTACCCGGATAATAGTTATCTCGTCAGCATCCTTTAACTGTTTACATCCATTTCTTGTTCTATTTACATGTAAAACCGGGGAAACCAGACGAGTTCGGGTACAATCTGGACGAAAGGAGGAAATTTTCTCCCGCAGAGTATAAAATATTGGTGTAATATCCAACGCCTCTAATCTTCAGTTTATGACCCAAAATGTATATACCAAAAGTGATTATACATCCTCCTGTCGTGGCATTTGGAGAACTCATCACACCCTGTCTGTGTCTTGTGGGATATTTATTCACGTAATAGTAAAATGTGTATATGTACACTTGCTGGAAGCGTACAATGCAGTACAGGATATGATTGTCATGAGCTAGACGTTTTTGTAACAGCGGGAGCAGTGTTTATAAAATTAGAGGAAACCTCATCCACGTTGCACACACACGAAGATTACAACAAAACGCCCAGATTTTGTGAGCATCCTGGGTGGGACGTGTGCGACACGAGGCCAAAATGTGGAGTATAGCAACAACAACAAAAAAAATCAAAATTGGAGTTTTTTCCAGTTCCTGCGGAGAACGCGCGGTGTATAGTTCACTAATGGTACATGAGTGCCATTTATTTTCCGCGATCTTTATCTTTTCACCCTATCTCTTGACAGAAAGTGATAGACCTACTCTCGTGGCAATGAGAAACTGAGCTTGTGCTTCTTCGCCATCAATATTTCCACTATGCATGGCTGGATGCGTGCTTCGCAAAATAGGAGGGAGAAAATAATTGTAGATACGTAGCTGATGGGGTTCAAAACGGGGTGGGAAACGGCAGCGACAGGGAAAGGTAGAACATGGAAAACTTTGCCAGAAAATAAAATTGTGTACAAAAAACACACATTGGCGGAGGGGAAACAGGCAGAGAGGATGTGTAAGTGAGCGGAGGGGATAAAGAGAGATAAATTTAACCTTTTTTCTAGATGTTCACTGAAAACTACCATACTAGATTCTTCACGTAAGGAATCGTTCCTGGGTGACGGTCTATATCAAGTTGTGTACATAGGCTTGGGAGGGAACAGGGAACCTTATCCTATTTCAGTTTCCTGGAATAAATTTTCCCTCCCTAGATCCTGGAATTCACTTTGGTCGTGGTAAATAAAATGTGAAGAAGCTTTTGCTTCCAAGTGTTTCTCGTGTAATGCTAAAATAAATGGGTGATGGTGCTGCTCCCTCCTATCTAATCTACTTTATACAGTCTATCGCAGAGTGGTGTGTCTTCTATTTGCAAATCGGTTTGATACTCTTTTCCATCCTGAATGAAATCCTACAGAACTCACACAAGGAAGCCTATATTTTGCTTTCTCTGCGAGATTCCCGGATACAAGTAGGTATTCCCTTCACAACTGCAAACCATTCCTTTTCGTCTGGAGTATTCTGTCCGGGGAGGTGCTACGCCCTAATGTGCTTTGGATTTTACCAGATAAAATGATCGCTTGCTCTGTTGGTACTTCAACGAACTCCGGGTCCGGTTTTTGTAAAAACCATCATTTTAATAGATTTTTATCGATTTAAAATCTGAAATGGAAACTTTTGTTACTGCTCCTTTTATTACCCGTATTCCCACATAGAGAAATTGACTAACGATCGGAGATATGTATCAATAGGATGATATTTCATCTCCAACGCTCATATCCAGCTGCTTGTTCCATTTAATGGACACACCCAACCCCAGCACTATGGAACAAAAAACCTGCTGCTTGCTTCCCTTGCTTTTTTATCTTCCTCCACAAGCGGCTGAAGCTGAAATGGGAAATGTTGGGAAAACAAAGGGAGGTCTGGTCACCGGCCCTGGCTTTTGTCAGCCATGTTTGTAACACAATATACATTAAACATACGTCGTCCAAGCGTATTACGAATATTCGCCATTATTTCCCGATGTAATCCGCCTTTTCATCCTAGCTACCTTCCTGTTTGAACTTCCGCACAACGAGCAACTAATTAAATAAGGAGCTTGACTGTGTCTAATGCCGGGAAGTCTACACTTGACCGGGTTTTCATCAGGAAAAAAGGGAGAGAGGTATGGCACGAAAAGAATTTAATATGAGCGCACGCTGCCAATTTTACTCTCTTGTTTCACTCATTTTCATCAAATTCCCAGATAATCCCAGGTTAAGTTATGAACAACACAAGATAAATATTCTACTTTCTCCTCGTATTAAAAACATGCTGACAATATCTGGCGGATATGCTCTCCCGACAATATGCTCGGGAGAAAGGGCTCAATTACTTTTTCATATTAGTCCCTTACCAAACCTTTTGTATACATAAAACATCATCCATGATGCAAGAAGAAAGGTAGGAACGCCTTAGCAAGTTGCATATAGTAGGCATATACATTTCCTGATTAGAAACCGCGCTTTGTGTTTCCTCGCTCATCATCCCGTCATCCCCCAACAAGTATTCCTACATACCTACATACATAATCTCAATATCACATTCTTTCCCTTTCGAATGCGATTAACGAGGAACAATTTAGCAGCACATGGTTTTAATGTGGCAGAAGAAAAGGAAACAGGATCAACGTTCAATTTCGGAGGGAACCAGGAGGAAATTGTATTTTACGGGTGTAAACACCACAAGTCTGGATCTCCGTGTGCACGGGTGATTCCCAGGGATGAGAACTTGCAGGAATGTTTGACTGCGACAAACAGCACCACTTTTGGCCTTTGTGAATGGAGAGAAAACACACCAGATGGAAAACGAGGGGAAGTACACGTTGTGTCACAGTGCTCATCAACCATCTGGATTATTTCCAGTGCCGCCATTAGTACTTGTGCAATTTCCACATTTCGTGTGTTGAGAAGCAATAAGCAATTTAAAAAAGGATGGAAGTTTCGAGTGAGAAAAGCGGGGTGAAATATATATACATATTTTTTCGGTACGGCTTTTCCTCTCTGGCTCTCTCCAGGGGTCGGGAACTCCAACTGGTTTTTGCTAGTGCACACCGAGAAACTCTGAAATTACAAGTCGATAACCTTTCATCCTCGACAGATGCAAGGATTTGGGCGATAACGAACACAAACTTGTGCTCCAGAATGAGTGTGGTGCCAGAAGGGAAAGCTGATTGGGAGTGGGAAATAAAGGATTAAATTGGGTTTTCCGAGGAAAAGCTGTCTCCGGGAAGGATATTTGCTTGACGGAGTACACCTTTCGTGATGTAATCATTTTACAGGTGAATGGAATGGATGCAGTTCCGAACCGAGTAAACAGCTATTGTGACATATGAGACATAGTGCATGTGCTTTTCCGAATGACAAACTTTGGAAAACAGGGATCTACCAAAATCCAAATGGAAAAGCTTTACTTCAATTCGAATTTTTATGCAGCACTCACACAATCCGTGCAAAAAAATTCTGGTAGACTCTATCCGTAAAGTGAATCCAAGAATCAATAGCCTCACATTCAGCATTTTTGTCAACTGAAATACATTGAAAGTGTGAGTAAACCTGGGAATTGGGGAAATATTTACTTTCTAGAGTAAAACAGTTGCTAGACCAAATACACACACAGTTTGTCAGGTTTTAGCCGGAGAAAAAATCTACCGTAAACTGGAAATGGAAAACAAGGTGCACTCTGCTAAAAAAAATTCTAGCACGATTCCCGCATTAAAAGATCCCTAGCTTACCGGAAACTAGAGAGTAACCTGGATTATCTGCCTTTTATAAAATACAAAAGAGCTACATTTTCCTGGATTTGTCCCTCCAATGCCCTCCCAACTTAATTATCTCCTGGAGCAGGAAAGCCAATGTTTTTCATTGAGTGGGGTAAACAAAAAAGTGCTGGAGTTGATAGTGGTATTGCAAATTAGGGCTGAAAAAATCTACTAGAGACCCATGTTTTCAAAACATGGGATCTCTCAACGTGCATTTTATGGGAGTACACATGTACCCGAAATGGGAAATTGGGAGAGTTGAATGAGTGCCAGAAAACATAAAAAACACGAGCAACTCTCCAACTCTCAGTTTCATTACAAGGACAAGGTAATAATGGACTTTGTCTCGAATACACTGGAAGACGGTTTGTGAAGGAGACTTTAGAAAATGGAGCCGAAAAAGGGTACATGAGTTCATTTTTGCCTTGAAAACAAACAAACGCAGTTTGTCGTGATAATCTGCATTTACAATGGTATTTTTGGAAATCTATTTGGCATTTTTGACGACTACGTGATGACGGTTGGAATGGAGAAGTTTTACAAATCAAGACAGGCTTATGTTCGTTCGCATAGCATAGCATTTTGTCCGTTTCCGGCTTTCCTTTTTTGTAAAAAAAAGTGAGAATGACTTCATAAGATCGATACCAAAACCTCACCCAACGCAACGGCAGTGTAACTTTCCCAACATTTTGAGTGGCTCTCAAAGCCTGGTATAGAAAACCTTAACGGCATATTATATACCTCTCCTCTTGCTCATTACCCCATCATTCCCATCTCCAGCTAGATTACTGTTTAGAAAAACTTTTCAACTTTCAACGGACAGTCTCCCATGTCCACACCCTACTTCCGTTATCTAAATAAAAAAGTAGGTACCCTACCCGCAAAAAGTGATCTAAAAAAAGAGAGTTGTGGTGCCTTGGAGCATTTTGTGAATCTGATCGCATGATCCCATCCCATCTTCCTATTTTTTACGGGATTGCTTTCTTCCTCCTCGAAGTACATTACCGACTGAGAGTAAAGTTAAAGAGCCCATTGGAAAGCATCCTTTACAAACATCTTTTCAAATGAAATTTTAATGAAGCACATATGACACACGAACATCCATGATTGGTCTCGGCGGTGTATCCATACGGTCCAATATTTTTTCTAGGGTGCCCTACGTGAATTGATTTGGAAGCTGGGAAAGTATTTTCCCGCATTCGAATTCATAAAATGTAGCCATCAAGGAGTTGCACATGCATACTAATCTTTAAGGGGAAGATGACACTAGACATGCATTTCCAAACATTATGTTCTCCTTACCATACAGTTTTATCTTCTTGTCTGTAGTCTCCACAATAATTATCACGTAACCTCCCAGATCGACCATTCTGGTGGGCTCGAGAAGCGTTAAGTCAACCAACTCGAATACATAACACGGGTCCAGGATGGATTCCTTATGAATGTTGAGCAGACGTTGTCTGCTGTGGAGGACCTTTCACGCGAAATTAGAGGATCCCAACAAAGGGTTTGGGAAAATGGAAAGGATATTCCGAAGCCTTTCACCAAATCAGTCCGAAAATAAAATAGTACCCCAAGTTATATATTTTATTCCCTGTTTAAAATATGGGGAGTAAGGGGAGAATGATCCAGTAAAGAATTCCAAGCCACCTCAACTTGGAAACGTATTCTGTAACTGTAACTTTTCCTCCCGTAACTAGCTTCTGTTTTCGCTCGAAATACTTTCTCTTTTGTCCCCCTTTTCCGGGTGCAAATCACTCGACAACACGGTGTGGTTGGAGGAGCCCGAGAAGAACTAGAATTAGCGTAATTATTAGGTTTAACTTTGGCACCACCAGGTCTCCCACTCGCTGGTTTGGAATTCCACCGACAGGGCTCAAAGGGAGCACCAATCTTGGGCTTATTGCTGCTATCTTGAACAGTGATCCCTTCCGCTTTAGCTTCCGAAAAAAAGACGTAGCACGAGTAGACACAGTTCGCAGTTCTAATTAAATGCAAGTTCCGCCGACCAAGGGAAATCATTGCGTTGGAACGAGTCCACAGAAAGCCATCCTGTTTTCGTAGTTTAGATAAGTAGCTCATATGAAAAAGGGTCTTCTGGGTGTTGTATCCTAGCCCAGATGACAATGGTAAATAAGACTTAAATGTACTGTTTAATATTCAAATCACAATTTTAAACACATATTTTCTCCAGTTTTCCAAATATCAAGTGGCAATCTTGATCAAACTAACTGTTCCGAGTTTATTTGACAAAAAAGCGGTTTCGGACTGGCAATATGTTGAGAGAATCCCTCAAACAACTTTTTTGCAGACACTTTTTTTCACCATCACCACACCATTTTCTGAGATATCTCAAGGGATTGTGTCAAGTCTCTTCTCGAATTGTGCTCCACATCAACCCTGTTTTTTTCATGTAGTCATAAACACAACCGCACTTTCTGTTTTCTGGAAATGGGAAAGTCCACTTTGCACCTCATAAAATCTTTATTCCTTCCTTGTCAACCGCAATTTCCGAACGGCTATTAACACTCCTCCCGGAGGACATTTGGAACTCGTTTTGTGTGTGAAATAAGATATCTTCATAAGAAAACTCAAGTTTTCAGCTAAACAATACTTGCGAGAGCAAAGTCCACTGGAAAAATAACTTGCTTAAAAATAAGTTGTTTCGCTAGTTTCCATTCTTCTCCAGCTTAAAATAACCTACAAAAGGATATTGACTTGTAAACCGTGTTTGTTGTTGGGAAAGTAGGGAAATTAGTAGGAAATCGTTTAGCCCACCATTGCATAATAGAGAAATTTCCGCGGCGGAAATTATATGTGATTTTTCCATTCCTTTCACCATTCACTTTTCCCATGTTTATACATTTTCTCGGAGGTGGTGTAAAGGAAAAACCTGATGTAATAAAAGTATCCCACAGAATATTCCTTTTGGTCTGCCCCACCTCATAAATATTGTAGGTGGTGATGATCCTGCAACAAATCAGGATGCACAACGAACACCACACCACGGCACAAGCCACCACAAAATTGGAAATTGGAGTCAAGTGGGATACACTTATCATCGTAAATGCATATTATATCCGACCCACTTTGAGTCCCTTTTCCCTTTTCACCACCACATTACGCAGCTTTTTCTATATATAAACTCTCGTAAAATGTAATATTTCATGTGGTGATTTTTGCCAACGTGAGCCAATTCCAGGGTTGGTGATGATGATGACCATCGAGCCCCACGTATATGTCGGATGAGTACATTTAATATGCATACTTGATGGAAAAGATCGTGAGCGCAAGCATGAATTTTGTATGAGACAATATCACCTTCATGCGGATAGAAACGTTACGACTTTCATTTTGTCGAGCCTCACAACAACACTATTTCTACCTGACACATTAGAAAATACGGAGTGAAGGCTGGCGGTTCTTAATATCATCGTAAAATGCTAATTCCAGAGAAAGGTGTATTCTCAAGAAGGTTATGATTGTATGCCTGATAGTCTGAAAACTTTTCTCGTTTTATTTGCATACATAAAATACATGCATCCCAATTCACGGATTTTTCCCCATCCAGGCCCACATATTAAATTTTGTGTGTAACCCTTGAGCTGTAAAAACTAAATATTCTAGAAAAAACATGAACTCCTAACTCCATATTGAAATGATGACACCAAAATTATGAAAACAGAAAACTAAAGACTTACGTACGCGTTTAACAAACCAACAACCCAACCCAAATATATAGTATGTATGTTAAGTGTGAAGTTTTGAATGCGTGAAGCCCATCATACATTTATATTATAAGAGATCCACTAGAGAATTCATTTCATTTCCCAATCTGCAATTTCACTATCACAAAAACTTGTTCTCGAACGCAAACCTGGCGTTGGGACTGACTTGACTCTCAAAAGGTGTACAATTTTACAAAAAAAAGTTTATTTTTCGTTTCTAGAGACTTTTTTTTATATTCCCTGGTGTCAATCGTGTCAAAACTTGAATTGTCCTCATGCTGCAAACTCAGCACAAGATACCCTTTCTGTTACTTTTCCGATGAATGAATACTATCTCGAAAAAGTTGTCTGTTGATGATATGCTTTTTTCTCGGAAAACTCAACTGATATAAGGTTTTGTAGTCTGTCACAAGGCCAACCCTTATCAAAAATTGAAAAAAATGATTGGGTACGTAGGCATCTGACAATAAAGTTGTTTATATTGTTTGAGTTTAAAACTTGACTTTTCTTATTTTGTCAGAAAAGTTTTTCCACAATAGAGCCATAGTTAATTTGCACCTTATCTTGCCACCTACCACAAGTAAATGCTGTTTTTTGTTATTTTTAAACAAAAGGTCCGTCGTCCAATACAAACTCACATCAGATATAACGCGGAACGCGGAAGGAATAAAAAACGGTTCTTGGCAGTTTTCCATCAAAATGGTATGCTCTCCCTCAAGTCTAAGGTTTTGATATGCACATGGCTCCAGTCTACTTAAATTTTTTAACAACCTGAGCGCAGGAATTCGTCAGAATATGATAATATTCTTGACGACAAGATCGCCCTATATGTCAACTCTTGTGCTCAAGCTATCGTTTTTTAGGTTGGCATTTTTTCTTTGAAGACATTTTCAAAGGGATTATATTGCGCAGGTACTCACTCCAATCAATATACGGGCCAAAATGAAAAAGACAAGGGATGCTGGTACGAATTAGACATAGAATTATTTTGTCGATGTACGTAGTTTGCCAACTTTGACTTAAAAAGGTTCAACCCCTCCTGTCAGTTCTCATAAAACATGGAGACACAAAAAATCCTTTTCTCAAAGGCTCGTCTTTTATTCATTTAGCTCTTATTTGTTTCCCAAGTTCCTGGAGAACCAGTGTCATGATGAGGATGATAAAATATGCATTCCTATTTTGCATCCTTGCATACAATATTTCCCGTGAAAACGAGTATATCGCGCATATCCCTCCTCCTATTGCGTAAAATACCCATATATCGTATGAGTTCATCATCTCAAGTATAATTCACCAGAGAAAATTTCACCCATTGCCCGTCATGTCGGATACAGACATTTTATACACATCCGACAAGGTGGATACGTATAAACTATCTTTTATATTTTTTCCTCCTTTATTCGATGTCCTCCAGGGAAAAAGTTTTTTTTCTCCCTTTTCCACTCTACTTTCCCAACTTTTTTCCCTTCTTCTTCTTGAACGACTTTTCTCTCCACACTTTCCCAACGGAATCTTACACTTTTTTGTTCCTTTTACAGATGTACACTACTGGATAGCCAACCTGGTATCTGGAAGATTTTGGAAGTCGCTGAAAAATACCGGTTACACTGGAAAGCACATTTTCAACTCGTTCTTTTTTAAAGTTTTACCCTCTGTTGCTTTACCTGATGCTCCTTGTAGTACGAAGCATTTTTCAATGTATAGAAACAATATTATCACATTGCACAAAATCTATCCGCTAGAGCATGCAGGGCTTGAAATCGGGAATATATTTGGTTTAGGAATATGAAACTCAAAGAGACATCGGAGAGCCCCAAGTCCACCAACCATTGGGTCCAATACAAGCCGCAAACTCACAACCTATACGTATCCACCCACACATTGGTGTTGCTCCAGTGTTCCATCAGCTAACGCATTCCTTGGAGAGTGGAAAAAAGAGTAAATGAAGTTGGAGTTTTCTCCTTGTCTTTTCCTTTCTTTCACTTTCACTTCTCCCTGTGTTCCGTTGTCTATAAGTGTATAGTTTCCCCTTTTTTGGATGCATTCCCCCTTTTCGGGGAAAAAGTTAATAAAAGATGATGGGCTCGGGATGCGGGGAGGTAGAAATAGAAAGTGACAAGGAGGAGGGCACACACATGTGAACAAAGTCGATTACATTATGACGAGGGAAAGAAAAATTCAGAAAAAATCATTCGACATTTTCCTTTTGCTTCTATTTTTACCATTATAATGCTTCACACATCCACAAATATTCTCGTTGGCAATATTCTGTCACTACGGAATAGGGAATCATTGTCGTCATCAACATCAACTTCTGATGGTGAGGAAGGGGACGCATGACTCTGAGGGAGTGAGCGGAGTGAGGTGATTATGACATTTATACTGTATAGTGCAATAATCTTGATCATTCCACAACCACAGTCCTTAATCCAATTATTCTCCTTCCTTTATCAGCGACAAGGAGACACTGCTTCTCTTCCGGTGTCGGATTCCCAACAAACACTTGGGTCAACTGGTTCTGGTGATGATGAGCCGCCGGTGTACTAATTGGAACGGTGTGCTCTTGGAGAACGCTTTGTTGCTGTTGAAAGCAAATCATGGAGTCGCTATCCTCATCACTGCAAACTTCCGCGTCACAGGTAGTAAACGAGGAGCAAAAGGAACGACAAGTGCAAATCGTGAGAACCAAACAGAGACTCAGGGTGAGACCGATTAAAGCCGCGAGGAAAAAGATCCACCAGTTGGACACTACAATGGTGGAGTGTGTCGACGCCTTCGAGACTGCTCCAGTGACTTCTCTCACGGAGCTAGTGAGAATATACAAGAGTGTCAGCACGAGGAGGATATTTGACTCTGAGAAGACTTTTGATGACATCTTCCTCGCCATTTGGGTCCGACCTCAAGACTTTCATTTGGGAGTTGGAAGGATTATTTAAGAGTGCCTTCAAACTTTGTGTATCGAAAAAACTCGTGTTTATATTGAGATCTACTCAGAAATTCCGAGAAAAAAACATTTTCCTCGAGGAAAACCCTGATTGCAAGCTAGATATGGTTATTCTTGGAATACGACACTGGATAAGATATACTTGTTAGCTTGTTACTACTACTTCTCCTTCACACTTCTCAGAAAGTCCCGTTCCGCCTCCAACCTTCCCCTCAAGTGAACACTTAGCTGAGGCTTCGCGAAAGACATTCAAACCCTGACTTCCAGTTATAACTAGTAATTGGAAGTGAAGGAGGATGTGATATTATTTAAGTCACTTCCCTTTCCCCCTTTTGTCACCGAATCCAGAATATTCCTTGTCAATACCAGATTACAGTTCCCATTATATTACACCACGTCGTGTGAATACATTTTTCCTTCCAGACTCCACTTTCGTAATATCCTGGCAGCCTGGTGACCGTTGAGGAAACTCCTTTACTTAAACCCAGCTTTTCTTCCTTCCCTTTTCCTCCCTTTTGACCCAAGTCAACAAGACGGGCACATGATATCCCCATCCACAAAAAATCGAACAATATAGGGGCCTCCGAGTCAAAAGTGTGTTTCCACTTGGATGAGTTGTGCAAGTGGGAAAAGCGACACGGTGAAGTCACCGCATGCTATCACAATACACAAACACACTGAGAAAACTTACACATTCACGCTTAGTTCTACCAAAACAGCTCTCTGTACATTCGGGTGACTATTCTTGTGCAGGTCAAACCATGGGAGTGGGATGCGTTCAATAAAGTCAAGACACAAGGAGAAAGTAAAAGTCCTATAGAGATTGGGGATTTCTGCCGGGTGGGAAAAAGGATGGATGGCTCTTTCTCTCTCTCGCAAAGAAACGTGAACGGAATATGATACTGTGCCTTGTAGTTATCAACCGGATACTGGACTCTTTTTTTCGCTTTTAAAAACTAGTTGAAATTGCGACAATCTGTTTTTGTAATTTCCGCACCACGCTGTGGATGCTTGCTCGCAAAAAATTGATTCACGCCACTCCAACTACATTTAATACTATTTGATTGGGACAATTCCAAGGAAATGTTTCCCACCGGAAGAAACACAGGTAGGTAGGATGGTGTCGATATAGTGCAGTAAAAATTTGAACCAATTTCAGTAACACATTCTAATGGGAACATGTGTAGTAATGGTGAAACACGTTAATAAATAATGGTAAACTGGAAAAAATGGTGGTGAGCCGGTGAAGAGATCTCTTTAGTTTCATGTAACTCGAGAAAAAGTTGGTTGATGACTAGTCATGAAAAACGGAATTGCATCAAGTCGCCCTTGTACTCTCAAATTCCCTGGCTGGCTCTGCTCTCCATGTTTCTAATCTGGTCTTGGTAAGCGCACAATTTTCCACAGGAACGTTGGGCTTTTTTTTGGCAAAAAAATCCTTTTACGACCCCGTTCCGAATTTATAGCCCTTCCACATGAATCAGCTGCTGAGGAATGGATGGGAAGAGCACGAAGGAAAAACGTGTTTTTCAAAATACGCTTTCAGCAGCTCCCAAATGAAAAATCCGGTTGGGTTCACAAGGAATATAAATGTGATTTTGGGCTTCCTGTTGAAAACCCGGAGATTTTCCTACTTAGCCGCATTCTGAGAGAATATACACCAGAAAAATGATTTTCTCACGAAACTCCTCTCAAGAAGGGTATCAAAATGTGGACTGTGGCCATACTGTAGATATCCGGTCCAAACAATACACTATCCCTCCTATATAATGACCTATATATATTGTACGTTTACGAATTGTGTGAAGGATTTTCAAGTTCTGCTCAATGAAAAAATGATTATTGTTGTTTCTGTTATTGGGCTTCTCACAGTCGTATTTATGGATAACACACTCTTCATTCCACTTGACTCCCCTCGTGTGATAGAGACATCACTCAACCCACATGTGTTTACGGATCCGTATCTATAATTGATTTTTACTGAGTAAGCTATGAATGAGATTGCCAGCTTTTACACACTACATATTTTCCTTTTTCTGGGGAAACAAGAGAGCGACGCGACTGCACCCGAGATGAGAGCAAGGATGGGACTAAATGGGAGAAAAAGATGTAAAATGGTGATGTAGGCCGGTATCCCTGCTCCTTTTCCGCTGTCGACCGAGGAATACATGGAGTGTGATACGGAGAAAAGATTACTATATCCAGAATACTAGAAAGATACTCCTACACAGAAAAAACCTGCTAGACTACGTGGTACGTGTGACTCTGTGTTTCTCGCATGTGTACGCTTTCATCATCCTCCTGCCCTCAATCCCTTTCTCTCTCGTGGAGAAGGAGAGATGCTGCTGAATTTTCGAGGCTGATACTGCCTCCAAAATTGTACACTCCAGTCATGTGTGCAGACATTATAGGAGCGAGCATTTTCCCCAAGTTATACCGAAAAATTCCACTACACACTGTGTGCCAGGATAGGGAAACGGGAAAGACATAGTACGGGCAAGTTTCATGGAGGAGGGTATACACTGAAAAAAAAGAAAGATTTTTTGTACTTTCACTACATCCTCCAACATTTGGAAATTCGTAGAGACATTTTGGATACGGTATAGACACAGTTTGAACGATTATAAGATATGATCACGGTCGTATACACCACAAGAGTGATCATAATACATAGGCAGAAATCCCATGTGGATGGGCTATACGGGGGAAAAACTTGCAGGAACTTTCTTTTGTATATAAAAGAAGATATTTTTAATGGCTGTAGGTTCCCGAGGTTTTCCATATAGAAAACAACGTGGAGGGGAGATGCTGCTCGATATTTTCGCTACTCTACTTCCGTTTCCAGGCTCGTAGAATCCCAGACCGAACTCTTATTGCCTCGTGCTCAATGTAAACATTTCACTTTTATACTCCCCGAGTCTCTCGCACCAGAACCTAGAGATCCTGTAAAGGATGGAAAGTATACTCTCCGAAATTTTGGAAGAGACAACTGGAGAGAGCAAGTGCGGTCGACGGAGTGAGCGGAGAAAGTGAACTGTATAGGGAACGGCCCGCCGTATATTCTATATCATTTACTTTTTCCCACCATTTCCTACCTTCCCAGTCATTTTGAACAATCTCTCCTTTGTTCCATGCATAAACCATGCGAAGGACAAATGAAATATTTTTTTTGAAAGTCTCGAATTTTACCCACCTACACCATCCACGTTTTGGGTATATGCTTGCTTGGAGTTGATATGAGTATATGCATGCATACATTTCTTAGTTTATCATAGTGTCATTTATCTTAGTTTCACCCAGAATTTCTTTTTTAAAAATATGTAAGTTGCTTGCAACGGCAACTTTTCGAAACTGACATTTTGTTGGTAGGTAAAAACCTAAAAAAAAATGTTCCTTTTTCCATTAATGTATCCACCAACCGCGTGTCCTCTTCAAAATACTCACGAAGAGGAATTTCCAGGGAGAGAGGCACAACTTGGGCCACAAAACTGCTCACATGGACAGTATTCCGTGAGTTGCCAGTTTTACATATATCTCTTCAGGTTGTGCACAGTCACCGCTTTACTGATTATTCAAAAGGATATTGTAGAGCTGAGCGAAGAAGCTGGCTCCTTTTTGCACACTGCTGAACCTAACCCAAAACTTCAAGGCTTTTTTTGCTCCTAATCGATAGCTAGATTCATACAAAAGACACAATATAACAAAAAGCGAGCTCACAATGTTCGGTAAATATACTCCAACATCGTCTCGCAGTATGTGCCACTGGCAATGGGAAAATCGTCTCACTCCCAAGTTCCCCATTCTCAAGGCACTTTCCCCATTTACTCTGCTCCTGTGGTTGGCAATATTATTTCGTATAGAAACGTGTTCCCAGTTCCTTCCCTCGCCGAGATATTCCAATAAACTGGAAAACAAATGCGTTTTCGGGTATCGTCTCCGTCTTACAAATTTTTTTCGGGAATACCTTCCCCGCTATGTATGTTATGAGTGACGCCGCTACTGAAGCTGCTATAATCACTTTAGTATAACACTTTCCGTTAATGTATTTACTACAAAAACCTTACTGCCCTTGTCGACCCAACTGACAAACAAAATATAATCTTTATCCTTTTCTTACAAAAAACTGTATTTCCTTCCTTGGGATCCACACATTTTTATGGTAACTTTTCATCCTTTTCTTCCCAGTTGTACCTTTTCCCAACTTTCACTCAAACAAAACAAAAAAGTTTTTTGGGATGAGCTGATGAATGAAAGTAAAACAAAAGCGGTAACGAGCATTGTGAATAATATTTTTGAATGGCGATGCCCACATTTCCCTTGATCCATATAATTGAACAGTCTTTATTTATTTATTAATGTACTTTCTAATACTTATTTCTAATACTTTCTAGGAATTACAAATAAATACATATTCCCTATTATGAAATACGACTAGGTATTTTCGTTCGATCCCGATGAAACTGAAACAGAATAAAGTTTCTCTTTCCGTGGAGCAGTGGAATAAGAGCAAAGCGTGGTTAAGGAAAGATAAAATATCTAAGAACCTTCTCCTCATTTCCACATTCCCTTTCACCTCACCTCTAATACCATTTCCAATGGGAATACTTGCGTTAATTGAATCTGAAAGACATAAACCATTAATCTTACCTTGTCACATCCGTCTCGCCTTTTGGCTACCTTATTTACAAGACATACTCTTTATGTATGAAAACTCAAGACAAGGAATCATATTCTTTAAAAAGATATTGTTATCGTATCAAAAACAAGCTGAACATCACCTTATCCTACAGTCATACTCCCAAAATCCCTTATTGCCAAGTTTCCCTGGACCGACAAAAAATAATTTGAACTTTACAAATGCGAATAACCAGTCTGGTGGACTTTTCTTGAAAAGTAGAACATTGGGATGCCGCTCATGGCATCAGGAACGCTAAAGTCTACTTATGAACTTCAGTCGCATTTGTACAGAAAGTGAAGAAGGACTAACAAGTTTATGGACAAGAAAAGGCCGTGGAAGACTGGTACACACTTACGCAAACGCCTATAGAACACTCATAGATAATTTTGAAAATAATTTTTGGAGCAGCTTCCAAGAAACAGTAAAATTCGCAAAAATATTCATTTAGGTAGTTCATCTCGAAAAAAAATTGTATACTCCTTTTCAAAAACAGAATATATATTTTTTCGTAGTTGCAGCCGTTCTGAAAGAATTTTTTTTATTGCTTTCGTCTTCCACAGAAAAAGTAGGCAACAACCAGAGGGGCTATATTCATTAAAAAAGTTTATGCCTTGCCTTCATCATTAGTTCTCATCTCACACATACGAAGAACTGCAGTGTTAGAACTCAGGGTGGATGACATAACCTTCCAGGAATTTTTTAAGCAGCAGCAGCCTTACTAAATACTGCCAATATCACATCCCAGTTTTCACTGGATATGTTTTGTCATTCGTAAAGCCTCCATATTACGCCCAATTTTTCCAGAAACAAGGAATCTCGTCTCAAGGTATACCACAAGCGTTTATTATGATAATAAATTTAGATTCCAGGAGGGAAGTCAAGTAGTTTGAGAGGATTTTTGCATGCAGTGTACTTCGGACTAGAAGTTTTTTTTGAAATTCTATATCCCGCTTCCCCTTTTATCTAGATGAAACATTGGGAAAAAAATCTCGGTCAAGAGTTAGACAACGTCTTAAAATAATGGATTTATTACTTTTTCTCCTTTTTATTTTTATGAGGTTCATTTCACTTCAACCTGGAAGCCGGGGGAAGTAGGCGGAGTCAATAGTTTCTAGCTTTCAATTCAGGGAAATTTATCGCTACCTTCACATCCATGAATATAGAGAGATCCGTCAATGACTGTGGGATAAAGATGCAAACGGTTTGAAACCTTCATCTCCGGGAAGCATGATCGCTCTGTTTGGAATGCTAAAATGGAAAGATGAGATGGTTTTCCATTATTAATATAGAATTGTAGCCCTCCCATCCCTCCATCCACCACGACTTGGAGAAGCTTTCAGTTTTCTTTTATTATCGCGAATTTCAAATAACAAACGGATTTCGTTTTTTCACCTAGAGCATATTTGAGCAAGGAATGCCAGGAGAAAAAAATATACCTGCATTTACATTGGCCAGCTGTGTACATTTCTGCGGAGCTATCTCGGAACGAAACAGAATAGGATTCCCACATCAAAAGAAATTTGAAGGAGAAAAACGAAGAGAAAAAGATCAAGACAGGATGTGTAAAGGGAAAAGGTGTGCATATCCATAATCAAAGGATGTCTGAAGGCACGGCAGCGAGAACGAGTACAAAAGAGAATGATTTTTTAATGGGAGACTACCTCATTCCTCCTAAAAGAAAATTTCGCCCGAGAATTTCTTGCTCTGACCCGTCCTTTTGCGAATAAATACACGGATCATAAAAAAAGTCTAGTCAAAATGGACATGCCCATTTTCCACATTCACACTGCATTAACAAACTGCTCTAAAAATAAATAGTTTGGGAGAAAAAGTAGTAAAAGTGGCAAAAGTGGGCTAGAGTAAAAGGCATGGTCACTGGCTAGAGGCATAGACTCGGTCGAGTAGAGTTTTCATGAAAAATTAAATGGTCGGAAGGACTCCATAGAAAACTGAAGAGCCATGCATAGGTCCAACGATAAAAAATCATCGGAATTTTATTACCTATGTGGGCTCTTTATACAATCGAGTTGGCGCTAAAACTCCATCAGTTAAAGATATTGCTAATATTTTCCCTTGAAGGTTATGCAGGGTCAGCGTTCTGTATATGTACTTGAGTCTACTTTCTTACACATTTTTGTCGACGTTATTAGCTCATCCTTTTAAGAGCTCTTATTTCCAATTTACCTCGAGTTAGTCATACGGGTACATCCTTAACCACACTATTTCCTGCTATTAGTCCAGATTGCTGAAAGCAATTTGCGTGGAACACATGAGAGATCAAAAGTAAACGCATGGCTATATCCATAGTAGGCATTTCGCATGAATTTATGATAAACACAGAGAAAATTCGGGTTCTTTCTAGTGTAAAATGTGTCTGAAGGGGGTGCTACGTCTAAGGATGCAAATTAGAGTGCTGTTTGGGGGATGCCATGCAAGACAATTTAGCTTCTTTAGGAGTTAATGAGGAAATGATTTTCGGAGTGGTTCCGCTCCCAACTTTATCAAGAAAGGGAGGTCCTAATTCCATATACAACATGGTGCGTCCTTCAACATAAATTATGAAAAGTAATTGATTCTTGAGGAGCGACTACTACTTTATTACCGTATTTGTAATATATTTATAGCAACTGGCTTGATATATTGGTTACTGGAAATATTTATGGACTATGGACTAAATATGCTAAGCACATTAATAAATTCAACTCACTTTTTAGTGCCTTGAATTAGTCGAACCGTACTGACTGAGTGAGTGAATACCCGAATAGACTGGAATAGAAACAAGCCCCCATCCATATAATTAGTGATGGAATTGGTTGATCATTACACAGCAGGATATTTTCGCGGCGACAAACCGAGCCACTACATATTCGTGATCCTTTATTTGCCCGCCGACTGAATAAAGGTGGTAATGACTAGTTAATATTTGGACAAACATGCTTCGCATAGTTCAAAGGAGCACACGACATGATTTCGGAGTATGTTGACATTGGCACAGCACAATTGTGACAAGAACATGACAGTCGTTTATTTTCCATAATACCACCATGGAATATGCCGTGCGCCAGTATACGTACTACGTACACAGCCGTATTATCAATGTTCCCCTGCCATCTGATGAATTGGGTAAGAGAATGTGATGCCCTCTGAAGTCATGTGTACTAAAAATTAACGTGCAAGCACGACAGGACGTGAAGATTTGCTATTATGAATCCTGCTGAAAAGTTTTGACAATTCAGCACATCCTGTTCCACAATTCTTTGCAACTTCATGAATGGCATTCGCTCCATGAAATGAAGCCATTCTTCATCTGCAAACTTGGTCCGCACCCAGACAAGGAAAAATGGGATAGCATCCACGAAAAATACCCAACAAGAAATGTGTACACCTTGCATCCCTAGTTAGAGCAATTTACACTCCCACGAAAGTTACAAATTGTGCTGGAAAAGAAGATAAAGCAGTTTTCATGAAATGAAGTCAGGGAATATGTAAATTATCCTTTAGAAGCACGGGCGTTTAGCGTTTATTGCAAACTCAGGTCACTATACTTTATAATATAACACGCAGGTATCGACCTACGCTTGAACCGGGCGTTTATTTCAAATTTTCCGCTACTTTCTCCGGCCTTTAAAGGAGACCGGCGTTTAAGACAGAATTTACGGTACACAGCGGCGTGTGTCCAACCCATGTAGCACAGGTTTAACAACAGGATGCTGGGGATATACCAACAGCTTCTTTTTAAAAATTTCTTCTCAACTGCATTTACTATGCTTTGCAACAGAATAACACTTTAATACCAAGAGTAACTGCAAATTCTAATGCCAAAAGTCTTATAACAAGGCGCGGAACACATCCCGCTAGGATGATTATGATTCGTGATTGGTGATACGTGTTAATCATTATTTAGGTATATCTATTTGGATATATGCACTCAAATGCAAAATTCCACCCAAACCAAAATGTTCCGGAAAAATCTGGATTGCATTCCTGATAGAGAACCCAGAAAAAGGTGAAATCCTTGAAAATTCCTCCCTCGACAGGTTCACTTCGATTAACCAAATAATGGCAGTTGTGCTCTAATCCCGGTGCAGTAATTCCAACCACCATTACCCAAACTTGGAGTACTCTTTTGTCTGGATACATACAATGTTCTCTACGTAGTACGCCAACCAAGAAAAAAAGTCTCCGGTGTAAGGCATATGTTCCAACTACATGGTGTAAAACATGGTCCAAAAATCCCTACCATTTTACTTAAGTAAGAAGCTTTAAAGGTGAAACTGGTTTCAATTATAGGGATATAGACTCGCTCTTTGTTTACTATCACCAACACCTTCCTTTTCCCCATTATTGTACTACGTGAAAGTAGTGAGGAAAACAGTAATGAGGTTTGGAATGGTGTGTGCCCCTTCTACCGTATATCCCACCAGATGGTTATGCTATTGGAAATTTGAGTCATGTAACACGTATTCGAGGTTGTTACTCAACTTGTACAATATCCTTGCATGAACTTCTTGAACTTCATTGCATGAAATCCGAAAATTTTACATCTCCAACTGAAATACCAACACCGCCGTGGTATACTCAATAAAAAGGTGCATTTATAACAGTTCTGGAGTATAATTTTGTTAAAATCCGTTCCGACGAAATCCCCAACCTTCATGCCTAAACATATGGATTTTGTAACAAAAGGTGCATTTTTTCCAACAGTCTATAGAAATCACTTGAATTGATATTATCAAATCCTACCGGAGGAAGCAAAAGGTACTTGAGTGCCCATTCATTCCCATCAATTCCAATAGTCTAAACTCTAATATCCAGTATCTCCGAGTTATATATCCCATTGTCCCTTGTGCGCTCGAAATCTTTCCGAGTAAAAAATAGAATGAAAGAGCCGCTTTCGCAGTGTGCCACTCTCGTGACTCTGTTTCATAATGATGATGGGTCCTTAAAAACTTATGGCATAATGCTTTTGTTACAGATGGCTATTTACTTTTCCGAGGCTGTGTGGCTGAAAGAATATAACGGAGCTCCCTCTCTTAAAAATATAGAGTTGATGGGAATAAAGTGTAATGCAACATTGTGTCCTCCATATCTCATGATCACATTCCAGTGAAAGGTGCTCCCACACGTACGTACCTTAGACGAGCTCTACAACAAAGCCTCTAACAAAAACCATGGGTGATGTGATGATAATGATGTAGAAGAAGTATATATTCCCCATTCCTGTCGACTTCGACAGCAAAGTCTCATTTGAGCACACTATTACTCTCTGAACCCGAATCCCTAAAAAATATTCCGTGGGTGCTCACTGCCTCGCTAGCGCTGATGCTCATATAGTATGCGTAGAAGTTGTCGTTTTTCTCGAGTGAAAAACTGGAGACGACAGGGGCATAATAGAACAGCCAAGCCACTTGAACTCCGACTCATATTTTAGCTGATTTTCCCACTTTAACTTCCTTAACTTTTTCCTAATGCCATTATGTTCAAGCAGCCACCATGAAGCTTTTTATATGATATATTTCGAGGGGGATGATAGCTAAGGATATATCTATGCCGTTGTGTCACCAGGTTAGCATACTTCCAGAATGGCATTCCTAGCACGTACTGTCCCTTCCCTCATGTCTGTCTTGGGCCATACCTTGCAGCCATACTACCTTGGGAAGTCTGACTATGTTGTCGTTTACCACCGGCTGGTCTGTGCAGGATCCCGATTTACACAGAATTTTTTTCTGTACTTTTCTCTGGAAAAATAAATGGATGTTGCTTGAGCTGATATCAGAAAATGGTGTGGTTGTGGTGACTGGGAAAATTGACGGAGACCATAACAGCTTGGATACCTACATGGTTACATTCTCCTGTATCGTTGACAGACTAAAAAATTCCCTTTTCCTCCCGAGACACCGTCAGATGTTGGACATAAAGGCGTATATTTTGAGTGCGGCGTAAACTACCTCCACTTTTAGATCCACTTGGAAAAAATGTGTTGGGGAAGAAACAATGAAAATGATGAGCAACACATTAGCTCACTTTATACGAAAGACACTTTCCATAAAACTTTTTTTCACTCTCACCTTCAAAAAAAACTAACCGGGTGGTGGAGGGCCACTATAAAATTGTTTAGATATGGCACCCTTTTCTGATATTGGCGACAAAGTGAAAATCCTTTACCATTTCTCATCCCATTGTGCATTACTGTGTTGTGCAAACCTAAATAAAAAATGGGAGTAGGAAACAAATGTATCCACCCGTCATCACCCAATGTAAACTTTTTTTTATCGTTATTGTGATCTATCAAGAGGATGACTACTTTATACGAAACACACTTTCCATAAAACAAAACTTATGGGTGAAGTTATGGATCTGTCCTAGAATTTTTTCCCAGACAACATATGGTTCAATTCTGCACCACACCTTTTTCGTAATGGTCACGAAAATACAATTCTGGTAATTCCGGCCTGATGATGGGAAATATATCCACAGAGAAAACTTTCCTTTTTACCGTTTACTACTTTCCCTAACTATTTATTCCCCGTCGTGGTTAATGGATTTACTTTTTGATGCTGCGGCACGGCACGGCTTTTGTTTACCAAGTGAAAATTTCCGTTCTACTCCACATTAGAGAAATGACTGATTCCGAGCAGATTGGTAAAAAAAAAGTTTTGCAAAAAAA
>JAANSN010001581.1:0-31958 GCA_036850665.1 Dicranocentrus wangi
GAAATTTTTAAAAACTTGATTTAAACATGCTGAATATAATTTCCGCAGCAATGTTTTTATACCATTAGAACGAGAAAAAGATTCTCTACAAGATGTATATAATGGTTTGGCTTAACTATCTATTCATGCAAATACCATCCCTCGTCAGAGCTCCTCCGCTATAAACAAAAACAATTGTTGGGGGAAAAAAAGTTGGCATGCTTTCCCCATTTTTTTTCTATCAAATCAAACGCCACCCGGCTCCACAGCAAATATCGAAATTTTTTTAACCGTTTTCCTACAACAACGACGTGCCTGGCTGGTTGGGATAGAAGACTTGCAATTCAGTCAGATTCCCTTCCTTGTGCACATGGCTAATGGCAAATAGATAAATTTAATGACACCATGCATGCAATTCATCCACTGCTATATACCTATCCACAAGAAGAAGCAGGAATCTCTCTAAAACAAAAAATCTTACTGTAATAATAAGTGACACTGTTTGTCTGGTACGTAAAAAAAGGGAGTAAAAAATATTGTATCCGCATTTCCGTTCCTTATTCTTTTCCCTCATTTCACTGCCCAAGAAAGATAAAAAGGACAGAGAGAAAACTCGGGAATTGGGAATCTGCTCTTTTGGTTATATAATATTATGCTCCTGCTGCTGCTGCACACACACGGGCAGCAGGAAGGAAGAGAGACCGACACTTCTTCTTCTGTAAAATCTTCTTGTGTACACGGGTTTGTTTGGGTTCCTGGCCTACTCCAATATAGTAATATATAAATTGGATTATTATAAGTGCAAGCCAAAAAATGCGTATATAGTTAGGGAAGATAGAGAATAGTAAATTGTTAGCGTTTGTTGCTGGTAGAATAGAATAGAATAGAATAGAATGGAATACAATTTCATCTCCTGATCCTGAGATACCATACCAACCAGCAAACCGCTAAATGCTAGCAAATTATATGTGAATCATCGTCATCATCATCATCCGCATGTTGATTCTACGGCTGTTGTACTCACTCTGGGTGAGTGTGAGTCAATGGTCTTTCTCTGCTCTTTAAAAAAATATACTATATAAATATACTAGTGTTAAAAAAGAGTTCGATTACACGACACACGTTTTCTTACTGTTTACCAGAAAATCTAGTTAGTCCCCAAAATCCCTCCTAATACTAAAATGAATGCTCATCAATGATTTGGCTTTAATTGGATTTGAAAGGGAAGTCGGAGTCTTCTCGGTGTGGTGGTGAGTGTAATCTGATTCTTGAGCGTTCAACTTTGGGTTGAAGTTGAAAAGTAGGAGAAGTGAGCGAGCGAGGGAGCGATGCGACGCATTTCCATTTTACATGGAAATAAGTACTAACTAAATATTATTATGTCGTGTACACTTGTTCTTCTTCTCTCTACCTCTCTTATGCGACGAGGACGACCACATCACCATACCACCACCACCACCACCGCTGATTTAAACTGGGTGATGACGATTATCATTAAACTTATTTTTACACACTTTTCCCGATTAAATGCTTATTCCTAGTATGCATCCTGCATGCACCTCATAAATAAGTGATAAAATGGGAATCGGCTGTTGTGTGTGTGTGTGTATGGGTCTGTGCCCTGTGCTGGGAGTTAGTAGGAGTCGCTCTTTTCATATTATACCACTACCACTTGTAAAAATATTTTTCAATTCGTTCAAGAATCCTCTTCTTCTCATCCTTGTATCATGTGTGTCTGTCAGGGAAAAAAACCATGCCAATTCCACATTCAACATTTGCTTTTTCATGTTGACTTTGTACACCAGAACGAGAGAGAGAGAGAAAGAGAGAGACCATTACCTTACTTTAGGTTCACAGACTCGAAGAGAGCTTTCTCAGTCTGGCATCATCATCCGCAGCGTCGTCGTCGTCACGACTCTATATACTCTCTGTACACACACACACACACAAAACCTCACAACGCCGTGGTTCAAATGGGGTCACTTTTGTGCCAGAAGGAAGAGGAAACTAGTACAAACCATATTAGGAAAAATGATGAGAAAAAGCTTGTTTTTAACATCTCTCTCCTTTTATTTTCTTCTTATCACTTGGAGGAAACATAAAAATAGAAGAAAAAATCTCCCAAAAAATTCCACACGCTTGGAAATAGTATACCTATATATATATATAGTACTTTGGTAAAATGTAACGCTCATAGTTGCTTTGCATGCACACCTATCTGTCATAAAATGCTTGGAGGTGAGCTAACAAGAGCACACCACGACGGGACGGGAAATTAAAAAAAAGGGAATTTTTAGCTTGTTTTTTACAACCATACTTTTTTTACAACAAATTGCCAGTCATCTTCAGATAAAGTTGGAAACTCTATATATGCAGATATACACACACAAACACACCCATCATCATCTACAATTGACATGAAAAAAAGTTGAAAACTTTCGGAGGAGAGAAAAAACATGCATCCACTCTGCTTGCCAGTGCCACCCAACTCAAAATAAGATGTAAATAGATATACTTATATCCAACTTTTTTTTATCCTACTTTCTATTTTCGGAATTTTGTAATGGTGACAAGTATGGAAGAAGGAAGGAAAGGAGGAAGTAAGAAGTGTGCTGGCTGAGCATCATCACATGTCTTCAGATCTTGATCATGATGATTAAAATTGGGAAATGGGAATGGGATCCATCCCATCAGTTTAAACTATCCTTTTTATATCATAACGGAAGAATTGAATTGAAACAGCTGATCTTAAGATGCGATGAGATGATTACAAACAAAGTAGGCATGAGCTGGGTTGAGTTGGAGCATGGCGCGGCGTTGTGAGCCGTCCAGTGTGCCCATTGGCTGGACGGAAGGCTGGTGCGGACGTGCCTGACCAACTGGACCGGGCTCAAAGTCCAACTCAACTTTCAACCCAGGTGAACCAAGGGTACAAAGTCCAACTCAACTCTCAACTCAATTTTTGAGTTGAGTTGGTCCTCGCCTGGGTTGAATGTCACCAGGTTGTCCACGATGAGGAATCACTTGGAAATTCCATTTTCCTGCCGAAATGAATTGACTAAACTAGTTAATCAATAAGAGACCGGTATATTATCATAATTAACATCTAAATTGGTTGCAAACCTGTAAAAAATGTATTTCACACGGAAGTGTCATCTGCTGCTTTGTTGGATTGCCTAAGGAGATGATGATGATGATGATGATTCCTATTATAAACCTATTCTCATCTGTCAAACAGACCTAAATGGCAATAGCCATTGGCCACATTGCTTTTTATTTTTGCAGTTTTGAAAACATGAATAAAACATACAATGGAGATATAAACAAAACGCGTTTAAACAGGCACAGACAAAGCTGGTTTAAATGAAAAAAAAATAGTCAATAGTATAGTGTTTTATTGCGTAGCAGTGCGAAACTTCGGAGCTATTAATAATGGTAGGAGAGGATGAGAGTTAATTACTGATAGTTCAATTACAACGTGTTCAAATTAGACACGTCATAATGTGCTCTGCTAATAAAAATGAATTGAGACTTGAGCAGTGCAGTGGCATCTGTTCGGATCTGTCATACATATTATGAAGAAACCCGACTTTAAATATTTTATAAGGGAGGTCGGGTGCCCTGAAAGGGAGCAATAATAGGTACATATTACGCGTTTGGTTAAGTGGTTTATGTATCCACTTTGTACTCATCACATTATGTCGCAATATCCGATCTGTTGTCTGCCAACCGTGCCAAATCAATGAGGTGAAATGATTTACCTTCGTATATATACTGTCCGGATGAGTTGAGTTTTGAGTTGAGATTGCAGTGCATGGCGGGTATGGCTGTATGGACGGAAGGCCGGTGCGGACGTGCCTGACCAACTGGACCGGGCTCAAAGTCCAACTCAACTTTCAACCCAGGTGAACCAAGGGTACAAAGTCCAACTCAACTCTCAACTCAAAAATTGAGTTGAGTTGGTCCCTGCCTGGGTTGAATGTCACCAGGTTGTTCGTGATGAGAATCACTTGGAAATTCCATTTTCCTGCCGAAATGAATTGAGTAAGCTACTTAATAAATAAGAGACCGGTATATTATCATAATTACCATCTTTCTAAATTGGTTGCAAAACTGTAAAAAATGTATTTCACAAGGAAAAGTGTCATCTGCTGCTATGTTGGATATTGGCTAAAAGGAGATGATGATGATGATGATTCCTATTAAAAACCAATTCTCATCTGTCAAACAGACCTAAATGGGAATGGCCATTGGCCACATTGCTTTTTATTTTTGCAGTTTTCTTCATTTGCATACATATATCATTATATTTTCCAACTGGCTTGAATATCAGTTTATGATGATTATCAGATCAGCATGAAGAGACTAAAAGTAAATTAGATATGGGAATATGGAGATCAATGTGATGCGATGATTTAAAAAAGGAAACACTTTTCTATTGAACAAGAAAAGGGAGGTCGAATCGTATATTTCCATAAGGAATACACACACTGTTTAAAGTGTTATTTAACTTCATCAGTATCACAGCGAGCGTTATATATACCTATGCAGGCAAAGGAACGACTCTTCTGACTGACTTCACGACAAACTCGCGTAATCAACGTCATCATCATCATCATCATCGTCGTCGTCCTATAAGTACTCGCTTTTCATTGCACATTTAGGAAATGAGTGTTCAATGAGTATTTAAGGGTTTCACAAACAAGACAACTATCTAATTGCAAAAATTCAGAAATGGAGGGGGGCAATAGAATTGAAAAGGACAGCCGCATTCGCCGACTTTTTTTTGTGGGATATCATATATGTATGAGAAATGGTGCTTGCGGTGGTGGTGGTGGTGGTATAACTGGTGACTGGTAATATAATGTTCTTTACGTTCGAATATATATTGCGAAAGCGTTTTTTTTTGCAAGCTTTCCAAAAGTGAAAATTGTAAAGTTGCATTGCATATACATATTGCATTGCAGTAAGGCGCTTGTTGTATGCCTTTACTTGACTCGATGTGCGCAATTTTTTTGCCTATTCATTTTTATATTCAAAGCAGCACAAAGAGATATGGCTGACGACAAATAGAGAATTGCCTTATATTGATTATTTCTTATTGTTGCAACGTGCATGCATATTGGCAATGTTATGCATCAGTTAAATGCGAATTGCTAGCAAATGAGGTCAATTCTCTTTGAAGAAAAAATTTATCGGTCTTCTTCCTTTCACAGGCCCTATCCCATTATAACATCATATACGTTTATATGTAATGTCTGAGACATGATTATAGCGAGCGAGGAGCGATGGAGACTTTTTTTACGTCGTTCGTTGATTGAATCATATTATCATTGTCGTTTGTCGTATACTATGCAAATTGTGATGTGATGATACACAAGACACAAACATGATTATTAGTGTGTATACCTTTATTTACACCTTTTATGAAATTTCTTGTGTTTATTGTGTTACGTTACGTGCGCCTTTCCATATTACACAAAGGTGTAAATCAAACTATATCATACAACACCTTTGGGAAAAAACTTAATTTAACTTGATGGAATAAAAATGATCTGGTTTCATTCTTGGATTGTTTGAATCATTATTTTAGCATTTTTTTTGTAGCCTGCCGCATATACCTACCTATGCATAGATAATAATAATATGGATATCTTGTGTCGTTCCACATTGTTTCTCTTTTGGTGAATGTTTTAGTTGACATTTGATGATTGCAGCAACCCAATGTTTCAAAACAAATACAATACATTCATCAGCATCAAGGATGGCTGCACAGAGCAAAAGGCTTGGGATTTTTGGTATTAGCTCATTTTCCAAATCTCAAATTTTGTTGATTTATCATCATCAACTTTATACTATATTATTATTTGCACACTGTTGCTGCTGCTGATGCATTTTTGCAGAATCCCTGTGTGTGTTGTGTTGTGTATCAATTTCCATCTCCATCTGAGAGAGAGCGAAGCACGACTTCTCTTTTCAACTGTCTGTCACACTCACCAGCGAACGCGAACGTCAGAACGAACGTGGTGTCTTTCGAAAGTTTTCTTGCCGTTTCGCGTTGTTCAGTTGTGCAATAATGTGTACTATTCGCGTTCCTTAGAATACGGCTTTATATGTGGGCACTTGAGCGTCAGAACTGAATGCATAATCTCGTTCTAGTAGGTACTATGCGTGTATATATTATATTATTATTACCTTCCTTTGGTTTCACGCTTATCGTACTAAATCGTACCTAGTATAAAGTAGGACCACAAGAAGAAAAAAAATCATGCAATACACATACCATCATTTACGATGAAATGCCAAATTTTTCTTCTTATAGGCATTTTAAAGTCGAGCGTCTGAATTCATTTGGGAAGAATTACAATATATGAGTGCCAGAGAGTAAAAAAAGGCTGTGAGCCTTACCTAAAAATATATATAATATACGTGTATGCAANAAAAAAAGGCTGTGAGCCTTACCTAAAAATATATATAATATACGTGTATGCAATAATGCCTAAAGATTTGCAACACGTTGCAAACTCACGGTGTAAAGTAAAATGATGTCAAGTTGTGGTAGGTAACGCATATTTAAATCCTGAGGAAGGATGTGATAATGAAACAGGAGCATTTCGCTAATGATAGTAGTGTAATGAATGAAAAATGGGCTAGGATTCTAGGCGAGAGAGTCCTCATCCTCATTGTTATTACTCCACTCCACACGAGGTTGGACTTTTTTCCCCTGTGTTTTGTAACTAATAAATACTTTTGGTTATTTTCTTCCACGGATGAGCAGCAAACGTCATTAGTAGTAGTCTGCAAGTCTGCATTGCTAAACCACTCTTCTTGTTGCATGTAAAAAGAAAAGTTATTACATATAATATCCAAGATGGGGAAAAATATGAGCCAAAGAAGAGAACTATGATAAAACTAGTAAACTACCATAAATGTAGATCTGTGCAGTGAGTGTGTGTGGAATGGGGCAAGTTACAACGGATATATATAAGATACAGTGAGGTAGTTTCCTTCCATTCTGTCATCATCATCATCATCATCATCTTCGCCCCACCCAATTTCATTTCTGTTACGGCTATTTATATGCTAAAAATATAAATTACCTTGAAGGCTACGGACGAATATTTTTATCCTAGTAGGCAAGGCATATATACCTATGATCATTACTTTTCGATGATACGCTAATGCTTCTATATGATTATACTTTATGAAAAGGCAAAAGTTCACTTTTTCGGTCTAATTTTAAAAAGCGTGGCCTCATAAAGTACGTCGTCGTCGAAATACGTGGGACGGAACTGATAGGTGTTATATGTGAGGATAACTAGCTGGTATGTCTGTGGTAGAAACCAAATAACGATCGTTATCGGTGGCGTTACTCTCATCCGAAAAAGACTAAACTACAGCATCACTCTGCCTCATCATCATCATCATCATCAACATCATGGCGTCACATGACATCACTTTTCGCTCAAACATCACATCCTCCCTCCCGATTAACAAATAAAATATATACATTACCTCGATGCATCTATTTCGCTTCCGTTCTTTTTTTATTATTAAACGCAGAGCGCCCCGTGTGATATTTCGCAGTTTTAAAAGAGAATCCAGCTGTCAAGCGAGACAATCGAGTCTCACAAGCAATGTCCAATAAATAAAGGGCGAAATGCAACAACACCTTTTTTTTACTACTTTTACGGATGGGATGCCGTGATGCCACTTGTTTCAAATAATATATGCCTAGTAGTGGTACTACTGCTGGTTGTTGATTCCATCGCCAACAGTTCCGTTTTCCATAAGTACAGAAAACTGCATTGCCAGACACACGACCACGGTTTCTATCAGTTTGCATGCGAATGCGAAAACAAAAATAGGCGTGTGGTCATATGGAGGCGCACGGTAGGATTATGCGGGATGATGTAGCCATGAGGAGACTGGGTGACACTATTTCATCGACGACGACGCTATCAACCAGCTGCAAAGTAAAAAGATGTTTTTAGCATTTAGCAAGTAAGTAGTGTTACTCTCCTAAACTTTATTGGAATGCAAGTATTCTAATAAAAGCCTAATGAGCACGCATTTACTTACTCCTGCTTATGATGACGAGTTTCTGCGTCCTGCCTGACTCTATCCGAGAAGCACATTTTTCCAGAATGGGATCCTTGCCCAAAATATAAAAAATATACATATGTTAAGCTTTTGCAGCGTACAAGGTATAGAACGGTCCAACTGCTGTTTCGTAATATATGTTGCTATTGAGCTGATGCTGTTTATCTATATGGACTGCGCCCGATCCCGATGGTTTTTACCTTCCGTTAGTTGTAACGCGAATTCGGCGACATTAGACCTTGTGCACAAGCTGTGTGTGTGTGTGTGTGTGTGCCAAAAAATGTTAATATTATATGAAAGCTTGGTACATGACCTACCTGCTTGTAATTTGACGACGACTATTGTACTGAAGAAGATTATAATAGGGATGATGAGATGCTAACGATATTGTACAAAGGAAGTTGCCGAAAACGCATTAATGTAGCTTCGTTCCCTCATTCCATCACACTGAATACGAAAAATAAAACAAATATTGGCGGAGAAACAGTTAGGTAACGCAAATACATGTTTTAGCGAGTGGATGGATGATGATGATGGGTGTAGGGCATGCATGCAGGTTGCGGGCTATTCGGTATGAATGAGTGAACTTTTGAATTTACATATACTTATGTGCATTTTTATCAAACCCAATTTACATAATTCAATTTAAAAAGGCCAGCCTTTCTAACGTCTTTCAATTACACAATACGCTAGTCTAGCTAGCAGGAGCACCTATGGCTCCCTGTAAAATGAAAAGCTTCTACTATTTCTCTATATTTTTTTTATCCCGTGATCCACTACGGGATTTATACTATATTATACTATTACAAAACTATAAACTACCTTTTGCTGCTTTCACTACTATGAAATGTTAAAGATCCCTCCCTTATAGTAGTAGTATATGTAATATCATCAGGTTCGCTCAAGAACAAAAACGATTTTAATAGTTAAGTAAGTGTTTTTAGAGTTTTTAGCACTGCCCTGTGAACAACATCATTTTACCTGGGTTCGTTGATGCTGCATCATTGTTTGCTCATGCGAGCTGTTGATGATGGTATCATCATCACCGCGTATTTAAAGATTCTCTTAAAGGATCAACTTGATGATTTGAAACAATGTGAGCAGTGAGTGTGTGCTATGCAATGATGCTGGCTCGAAGTGTGCAGTAAAAAAAATGTTGCGTTTTTTCTTTCTTCTTGATTCGTTTTTAGTGTGGTGTACGTGGGAAGAAAAATGTGAGGCGAAAGGAGTAAAGTGGCACGACCGCTAATACGAACGAAACGAACGAACGAACTACTACTATATGCATTCAAATGCGTACCATATTGCAATTCAAGTTGCAACTACCATGTCAAGTTGTATCAGTGTAGGAAAACAAGCAAAACTGATCATCTAGTGCCATTCCACAACCTCTTATCTTTATGCATCTGTATCGCATCCTATCATCATCAACAAAAACTGTTTCATCATATAAGATGCATATAATATATTTATAAAACGGTTGATGAAGCATCATCTCTATAAAATCATCCACATCCACAACACAAACTTTTTCCCTACTTAGCTCGATGTTGCTTCGTTTTTTCCTTTTTTCTGAAATAAATCTGCATTTAATAACCATACATGCATGAATCACGTGTTTTTTTTGCAAAAATAAAGAGTTACATTAATGGAAATGATGAGATAGGGAATGCAGAAAATGCAGATAAGTGCATTTTATAGATTTGGGTATTCGGAAGCGTGAAAAAGAGGGAAGACGAGACGTTGTTATTGCGTTGTTGTTGTTGTGCAATAGAAAATCTGGTTTATGAAATGATGGGATTGTGATGAAGTTTCGCACGTAGGATGATTTGTTCGTATTATATACGATCTGCTGAAGAATGGGTTTTCGATTAATTCTCATTTAACCGTTCACTCCATTTCATTCTTGTTAGCGGTATAGCGTACAGCTTTTTTTCTTAAAGATCTCGAATCTCATTGAACTTGGCGTCAATGATGCTTGAACGTACTACTCCTCTGTTTTTATTTATCGATCGGCTTGATGTGTACCTGTACAGTACATTATTATATAGCTGTAGCTATCCATGTCACTTCGTTCCATTATTCCTTTGCAAAAAAGAGAGAAAAAAGTGCCGATGAGCTTGGTAAATGTTCTCGTTTGTTGGTTGTTGAAACCACCTTGAAACAAGGCAACGCAACTGGCGTACCGTTGCGTTGTTTATGGAGTGCGTAAATAACATGCAAGCAAATCCCGGCTGCTCAAGCAGCTCACTCATTATAACCTGGGAATAAGGTAGTGGTGGTGATGATGTTGATGATGATGATGCTAGGAAAATTAGTGCATAAAAGTGTTGATTGGGGATAACTACAGCGAAAAAAGTACCCTGGGTATGGCCAATGCAATGCAAAAAAAACGAGCAACTTCGTGGTAATTAGCTGCGGTTGACAGAGACATCGGCCACTCCCGTTTTGTTTCCCTTCACACTCGATGAGTTTTCCGATTAACAACAAATTGCAGAGCTTAAAACGAGCTTGTGCCTCGATCAACCCGATTGCATATTCATGAGCACTCCAAACACTGTTATTTTTAGAGAAATCCGCAGAGCCAGAAGAAGTCTTAAAAGAGTAAATTAAACACGTCTTTTTTTCTACTCTGATCTTCTTGTGCTCCAATTTTCACAGGACAAATAGTAAGGTCAATGAATTTATTCGAGTATGGCGGATTGTTGTTGATTCCTTGCCTTGGTAATAACATCCGTTTCTTCAATGCGGTTTAGTTCCCTGTTGTTGTTGTTGCTTTTTTTGCCTAATCCAAAATCCAAAATTTTTTCTCGCGAAATTCACAAGAAATAACAACACGGTAAAAATGTGACACATCATCTCATCCTTATCCTTGCATTGCATTGTCTTTTTCCTCCGGCATTCCTCTCGACGACAAAAAGAATGTGACGTGTTTGAAGCAAGGCTACACGGAGATCCTACATTTGAGATAATTTTTCGTGAAAGGTCAGTCTGTAAGCCAGCAATTTTCGAATTGAAAAGTAGGTTTAGGTTTTTCTCAACGCAGCAAAAAGTAAGTAGTTGCTTCCACCTGGAGGAGTGAGTGGTTTATGAGTAAGATTAAAGTTGAGAAGGGAGCATGAGCATCAGTATAATAATATTGTTTTCCTCCTTTCGAAAAAACTAAAGCACACCTTGCGCTAAAAGCATACAAGAAAAATGCTTCATTCAGCAGCTTATAAACGCGTATATTATGAAGTAAGACTGTTGAGAAAACTCTGGTGTTGTGAATGCTTAAAATTGGGATGGGAACTTGCCAACTAGGTCATCTGATACGATTCCCAGAGAATTTGGCTTTTTCACATTTATGACATTGAATCTTCGCTTTTCATTTCTCTACGCTTATAGGTTTTTATGTAATGCATTGCATTGCATGAGGCGAGGAGGTGTGTGCTCGCCTCTAAAAAAAACTATTGGAATTATTGCGTATGTTATTATTACGTGCAGGCAGAGGAGGAAACCACAAGTATTGAATTCATCCAAAAAGAAAAATCCGTCTGCCAAGAAAGCCAGTGAAAAACTATAATGCTCCCCATGTCATATCAAATATAGATGAGGAGTGTTATGGTTTTGTAGGAAGTGTATCCTCATTCCTCGGCGTTTCCCAAAGCAAAAGAAATTATCCTATGTATTTATTTATGATTTTGTAAATCAACCAATAAAAAAATAAACGACTTGTTCACTTCCCTGCAATTTACGCGTCCTTTCGGTTTAAACCTTGCTCACTTAAGAAATCCGAAGATGGGCACGAGCACGAGCATATCAGCGTGCACATTCTCCCTTCCGCTTTAAAAGACAATATGCGTGCGTTTGTTTGTTTGTACCATTTCAATCCCTATGAGAAATCCTGGCCTCTAAACTGACACAAGATCAGTAAAACATGATCAAAAAAGACCTTGGACCAAGTTGAGGACTCCAAAAGGATGTGCCGCCGCTGTCGCACACTTGGAAATGCCAGCGTCCTCTCCGAAATACTTAACTACCGAGAAAATAAATATATATAGCTTTGTGCAGTTTAAACATATATCTCGCCAGCGAAATCAAATCAGAAAGATTTTTTTTCCGCAATTTGAAACCCTGACTTTTGTTGAGATTCAGATTCTTCCTCTTTAGCCCGTCCTCTGCCGCGTCCTCTACTACTACATTATGAAAAAAACCTAGCGTGAAACAATAACATCACTATCTGGAGTGGTTTCTTTTTTTTTTTTTTTGCAAAAAAGTGGATACTCTACTTAAGTTGTAAGTTTTAACATTTCGCAAAAAAATGCCTAGCGTGGTGGATTCATGTTGAGTAAATGGGTCAATCGGATTGACTTGACCTACTTTCATGTAAATATCCGCTAGCCTACTACACATTCTCCCATTCTCGCGTGTGTACCTACTTTTTTTTTCGTAAACGCTTTTACGCTCCTACGCTGCGCTGCTTGCTGCTCTTGGTTGTTACATGCTTTACGCAAGTAAGTAAGAGAGCACACAGCTCTATTCTCCCAGCAAACAACAAACGCATAATGATAAAGCGGTATAGCTAACAATAGGATTAAATGAGTATATACTTATGCCCAGTGTTGTTGGTTGTTGGTTATAGTTATATTTACTATATACTACATAACATTATTATAACATAAGTGAGCCCTATTAACCGAAACCAGAAGAAGGGGCCTATATGCTGTGTTGTATACTCCAAGATATTCTAAACTACTATATATGTGATATGTATATATACTTTATCGCTCTTCTGCTGCTCTGCTATACAGAGACAGATGAACAAAGTGAGCAAACCACTTTTGAAAAATATATAAAAGAAGTGCATGTGGCGTGCCTTTTTGTGTGAAAAGACGCTGAGGATGGGATGAGGATGAGGAGGACAGGACGACGCTTGAAGAGATCCACTCCACACCACACCACTATACTAGATATATTTTTTCAATATGACAAGTTTCGCATTGAACGCATTCTTAAACACATTGTTTACACCCAACGTCAACACACAATGCTCAATGGTGCCTCCAACTCCTCCTCACACGGTTTTTCTTGTTTTCTTCTCTGTTTTGTGATCGTAATTGAAAAAAATGAATACAAAAAATAAAATGGGGATATAAACAAAACGCGTTTAAACAGGCACAGACAAAGCTGGTTTAAATGAAAAAAAAAATAGTCAATAGTATAGTGTTTTATTGCGTAGCAGTGCGAAACTTTAGAGCTATCAATAATGGTGGGGAGGATGGATGAGAGTTAATTACTGATAGTTCAATTACAACGTATTCAAATTACACACACGTCATAATAATGTGCTCACCTGCTAAAAATGAATTGATTGAGACTTGAGCAGTGCAGACAGTGGCATCTGTTCGGATCTGTCATATTATGAAGAAACAACCCGACTTTAAATAGGTATGTTAAAAGGGAGGTCGGGTCCCCTGAAAGGGCCCTTGTAGGGAGCAATAATAGGTACATGCACTTGATTAACTGGTTTTATGTATCCACTTTGTACTTCTCATATGTCGCAATATCCAATCTGTTGTCTGTCATCCGTCCGTACTAAATCAAAGAGGAGAGAAATGATGTACCTTCGTATATATACTGTCCGGATGAGTTGAGTTTTGAGTTGAGATTGCAGTGCATAGCGGGCATGGCTGTATGGACGGAAGGCCGGTGCGGACGTGCCTGACCAACTGGACCGGGCTCAAAGTCCAACTCAACTTTCAACCCAGGTGAGCCTAGGGTACAAAGTCCAACTCAACTCTCAACTCAATTTTTGAGTTGAGTTGGTCCCTGGCTGGGTTGAATGTCACCAGGTTGTCCACGATGAGGAATCACTTGAAAATTCCATTTTCCTATCGAAATGAATTGACTAAACTCGGTAATCAATAAGAGACCGATATATTATCATAATTAACATCTAAATTTGTTGCAAAATTTAAAAAAATGTATTTGACAAGGAAAAGTGTCATCTGCTGCTATGTTGGATTGGCTAAGGAGATGATGATGGTGACGATGATGATGATTCCTATTAAAAACCAATTCTCATCTGTCAAACAGACCTAAATTAAATGGCAATGGCCATTGGCCACATTCGCCACATGGATACCATATATCAAAATATCCATCAATACTGCCTTTTTATTATTATTATTATTATTATTATTATTATTATTATGCTACTTGAACTGTCCGGTTGTAGTCTTTTTTGAATCAATCACATCACATCACAACAGTGATTAAAACAATTACAACGAGAGAAAAGTATCAATGTAAACATTTAAACATAAACATACATAATATTATTATTATGGTGTGGTGTGGTGTGCTCATCCAATCACATAATATTTCATAATTAATAATAATCAAAAATTGTAACGTTACTACTACATACATGCGTAGCGTACTCCTACTCCATCCAGTCACCTCCACTCCACCTCACCACATCACATAATACAACACAGCCGTGTTGTTTTGTGGTTCAGATTTATCTTTTGGATTTTTTATCGTCCCTTTATGGGAATCAAAAACAAAAAGCGACAGCTATATAATATGACAAGCCGACAAGACGTGCCACGTGTGTATCTAAGAATTCAGAGTGGAACAGAGCTTCTATGCAACCCCCATCTCCCTATGGATTACAACTGACTTATAGTTATACATGCAAAAATATCAAATCGGTGCTCCTTATAAATTGAGAATGAGCCCTTGCCTTATGTAACAAGGTTTGCTCTCTCAGATTTTGCATTTCAACTAGGTTCAGGATGGACCATAAATTTGCAATTTTTAATTAAAGTTACAATTCAGTGCAACTATATGGTATTCTCAGTCGCAGAGCCAGAAAAACAGTCCACTCACATCAGCGCACTTTTTTTTTAATCTGGGCATCTTTCGGGGTATATGGATACCTTGGATAGGCGGCATACACGTCATCATGTGTCAATCACGCACGACGAGAAGTAGGAAGGAAGGAAACCGGGTTGATATGATGATGACTCCCGTGCAAACTGCTTTTCACATAATATGAGCATGTTAATGACTATGATGCAATGCACAAATGTGAAACATGTCTTTAAGTGCAAAAATATTTAATGATTACAGGGCCGTGACTGATCCCCGAGATGGGAAGCGAGTTGCTTTGAAAAAGCTTCCAAATGTGTTCCAAAGCCTTGTGTCTGCCAGACGTGTTTGTCGTGAACTGAGAATGCTCTGCTTTTTTAAACACGATAATGTGTTGTCAGCCCAGGATATATTGCAACCACCTCATATTGACTTCTTCCAGGAAATGTAAGGCATCAAAAAATTATTGTTATTACACAATTTTATTGAAAGTTGATGATTATTAACATTAAGCAAGTAAATGATTGGTAATTAAAAACACATGTTTTTATCATTTGTTGTAGCTATGTCATCACAGAACTCATGCAGAGCGACCTTCATAAAATCATCGTGTCTCCTCAACATCTCTCTTCAGACCACATTAAAGTTTTCCTTTACCAGATTCTCCGAGGTAAATATTTGCTTTTCACTCAAAGGGATTTTTTAATTTATTGATAAAACAGAGATAAAAATCAAAAGGCAAACACTACATGACTTAGGTCCATATAAGAAGCAACAAGTTAATCTCATGTGTTTTTAATTTACATCTATTTGCAGGACTTAAATACCTCCACTCAGCTAAGATCCTTCATAGAGATATCAAACCAGGAAACCTGTTGGTAAACAGTAATTGTGTTTTGAAGATCTGCGATTTTGGATTGGCTCGCGTTGAAGAACCCAACCCGTCCAAAGCCATGACACAGGAAGTCGTCACGCAATACTACCGAGCTCCTGAAATCCTAATGGGAGCAAAGCATTATACCAATGCTGTTGACATGTGGAGCGTTGGTTGTATATTTGCAGAGTTATTGGGCAGAAGAATCCTATTTCAAGCGCAAACTCCTATCCAGCAGGTTTGCTTGCATTTGCATTTTGCACATCATTTACCTCATTCGCTATCCTTATAGCAAATGACTACTACGTCGTCTTTGGTGGCGTTATGTAATGACTGGCATATGTAAAAGTATTAATTATTCTTTTGTTGTTAACAGCTCGACCTCATCTCAGACCTGCTTGGAACTCCGAAACCTGAAGACATCAGATCTGCTTGCGCTGGAGCCCGAGCCCACATGTTAAAGAAGCCACATAAGCAACCAGCACTAGCTGCTTTATACACATTGTCTCCTCAGGCCACACCCGAAGCTGTCCACCTCTTGTGTCAGATGCTTGTTTTCGACCCTGTAAGTTTAGCACTGTTGTTGGCACGATTTATATAAAAATGTCGCAAAAATATATACCTAATTGTATCTTCTACCACTGGATTCTGGACTGTTACTACAAATCTCAATTTTATTTTCTCTATTTAGGCCCGAAGAATAGGCGTTGAAGAAGCTCTGAAGCACCCGTACCTTGACGAAGGTCGCCTTAGATTCCACTCATGCATGTGCCGATGCTGCCGAACATCCTCCACTGGGCTGAGAATTTACGCTGCGGACCTGGAACCCTGTACTGAACAACCATTTGATGATCGATGGGAGAAAAAAGTCATGTCTCTCCAACAGATCAAAGAAGAGCTCTACCGCCTCGTTTCAGAGCATGCCCAAAGTAATCGCACCCCCTTATGTATTAACCCTCACTCAGCAGCTTTCAAGAGCTTCACCAGGTAAGAATTTAATGTGTATGGTTCTTCTCACCTTTTTCCGAATTAGCTAAAAATTACACAAAACTACTATATATCCATCCGTTGGCTAGTTAGTTATATGAATGCACATACATTGCACGTGTGTGCGCAATTTGGGACTATGTTATCTAATTGGGCATTATTTTTTTGTTTGTTTGTCTCTTCTAGTTCGACTGTGGCTCACCCGTCAGAATTACCACCGTCACCCCATCAATGGGAATAACAACAAAATAGAATTAAATAACCCACCTTTTGATATCATTAGAAGTAATACTTGATTATTCATATATAAACAACTTCACACTACCTATATTACCTACATTATATACACTACTACACAAACTACATCACACGCCATATATACTTTGTTTTGGAAAAAAATACGTTTGTCCAATCAACCTTTTTCAAGTTTTTAGTTACTACGGTATTCATCAGAATGAATCTACATCACAACAACTACATCACTACTCTACTGTCTATTATGTTTAGTTAAAGATACAACAAACCTCCTCCTCCGGCGGCGTAGCGTTTTCATATATAGTGTAGCACGCAAACGCAAGAACCATGATATGATGATGATTTTTCGTTGAAGCAACCTCTCAGTCGTCTCAGTTATTTCCACATTTAATTACTTCATATATATATATCGATAGAAGGAAAGCTGTTTAAAAAAAACAGAAGAAAGGAAGCTCTTTTTTTGTCAAAGTTATAATATTATTGTCATCCTCTAAAATAATAAAAATGATTAAAGGGATGTCAATAGAAGAAAGAAAGGAAGTGAAAAATATGAAACTTGAAATAATAATACACGTATTAGAAGGAAAACTACCTACATCTCTAGGCTAAGGTCGAACAAGACTCTTCATGTTTTTCGAATTCGAAGAATAAATATACTGTTTATGATGATTCTACTACTAATAAGAGTATATATAGCGTAATAATAATATATTATGTATTTAGGGATATATATAAAATGACATGATAACTTACACTTACACACACACACACACTGTGCACTCATTTATAGTTGTCATTCATTTCTGACTGTGTTTACTAGTTTAGTAAATCTTGCATAATAATTAGAGAAATTAGTTAGTTAGTTAGTTAGTAGACTAGACACAGACAACGTCGCTCGTGTTTGTATAATAATAATTAGAGAGGCTAGATAGGAAGTTTAGTAACTTGGCCAACAAATATGGCTGATCGCGTATTATTTTAGGTAATGAATGAATATATATGGTGGGCATGATGTTTCTTGAGGAAAAAAAATATATTATGACTCTCGAGCGAGAGGAGGATGATGATGATCGTTTTTTTTCGAGCGGCTCTTCTTCTTCTTCCAATCCAACAAGAACAACGCGTTATAATAATATGATAAATAGTTATATGATTTTCTCACAAGTGTCTAAAAACTAACCTGTTAGATGATGAATGAAGTGAAGAGTAATATAATATATGCATACTATCTATATATATAATATATCTCTCTCTCTCTAGAAGAAAAAGTGAATTTGCATGGATTTGCTGCACAGCACTAATTATGCTGATGCATTAGTCTTTAAATTCATTTAAATAATGTCCATCTGTCGTGACGTCCACAAGTTTCTTTTTATTCTCATGTTCGGAAGCTTATACACTCTGTCTGTGTGAGATATTATGAGACAAGGAATATAGTTAGACTTGATGAGGTGTGGGATGACTATTGCAGCTCGCTTTTTTCTCTCTTCTGGATAATATAATACCTCAAGTTTTTTTTTTTAAAAAAAAGTATACATTCAGACGAGGAGAATTATAAATGGCAAGTCAAGTCGTTTGATAATATATAGTACGTATGTGTATGTATTATTAATTAGACTTTATTTTGTTTGTGACGCATGATGTTTATGTTGGTTTGTATTATCATCACTATATTGTTATTATTATGATGATGGATGGGTGAAAGTCTCATTTAGAAAGGGAACTACTACTAAAAACTAAGGAAAACCTTGATTAAATAATTAACTCGTCATTCATGATTCAGTAAGCAGAGACTGAGAGTTGTCGACTCGTGTCTCCTAATATCTTTCGTCGTCGTGGTCGTCGTCGTCGTCGTTCGTTCGTGTGTACACCCTAAATCTAAGGAGTGTGATAATATTAAGATGCCATCATCATCATCAATTTAATGAAAACTTCTTGACATATTATTATTAATATATATCATCCTAGAGAGAATTTGTAATTTCAGTTACCTTAATCAAACTTGAAAAACGAAATCATCAAAAAAAAAAAACATTTACAATACAATCACAACAACAACAACAACAACAACAACCTTATTATAGTTCCATTTTTTTGTGTTTAATTCAGCTAATTTGTAAGTAATTATTGTTACGTTTCATTTCTTTCTTTGGAAATGCCATTTATAGAAAAGATTTCAAAACCTATTCCTGTTATATATATTCCTTGTTTCTTTTGGAATAACTGATGAATGTATCTAAGAAGAAATATCGCGAATTTATAGTAATAATATAATGAGTATTCTTCCACTTCGTCATCATTACTACTACATTATCAATGTCAGTACAACTAAACTCTTCAGCCTGTGTAGCCACTCTCATCTTCCTATCTAGTTTGTTATGATGAAAATAGTGAAAATAATAAAAAGGCATGTTAATGCTCTAAATACTACCAAAAAGCCAAGCGGATTTAAAACTATGTGCTCTCATTATTTATCGCATCATCTCATCCATCATCATCATCATCAATATCATCATTTTTTTATTTTCATCATCATAAAATTCATCATCCATATAATTCCATCACGATCAATGGATTTAATGACCTGGACCATAATTTGGCATAATATAATCAAGGAGGGACAGGGCAGGGGAAGGGGAAAAGAAAAATAGTAAAGAAAAATAGTAAAAAAAAGTAAGACTTTAAAAAACAGAATTTATATTATAGAGACGAACTCTACTAGCTAATTTTTTTTGGGTGTGTCGTACTGAGCTTTTATGGCCAATTCTATTGTAGAAAGGACCGGAGTAAAATAGCCCAGTACATTTTAATTTAGACAACTACCCCCGAAAGGATAGCTCCGCGAAACCGATACCACCCCGGAGACTTGGTAAGCGTGGGACGACGGCGCATCTACCACACAAACCTCGTCCCCTAAAAGCGCAATGATTGCAAGTTGGGGAGGCACCTTGGCTCACGGAACTGTCGTGCGATTACTACTCCAGGTGTTTTAATTAGGGAGGAAACAACTGCGCAAACCCTGATGAAAGTCGAAGGTTAGGTTAGAGGAGCGTAAACCCAGTGCCTGCCACCATGGTGGTGGCGACAGACCCGAGCACGAACGTAGTAATGCCGAAATGAGCCCAGAGCAGCCGGTTTTATACTTGAGCACGGGCGGGTGCGGACGTGCCTGACTCTAAATTACAGCTCCTCTCTCTCCGGCAAAAAAAAAAAAAATTCTAAAGGGTAATCTGGCTTGGCTGGCTGGACTGCTGCTGCTTAGCTGCTGCAGCTTCTCATATAGCTCATACTCATGATGAATGCATGGCATGATGATGGCTGCTGGTAGTTGGTGATATTATGCATGCATATAAAAAAGGAATTTTATATGAGCGGAATGCATGGATGGATGGAATGGAACGACGAGGATATGGAAGCATTGCATTTTTGAGATACCGGTGCGGTGGTTGCTAGACATAATATGTAATAGGAATATACATATACATAACGAGAAGGTATATACATATATAACTTACTGCATTTTGGATAGTATCTGTGCGTGGACTTGGTGGAGGTGGAAATCTACATAGGAAGTGCCGTTGAAGTTTTGATGGTGATGCCGCCAAGGTGGAGGGGGTAACGTGTTGAGATGGTCACTGAACCAAGTTTTTATTATTCACATTCAACAGCACTTGCATTGCAGGCATTTGGCATTTCAGATATGATATGAGCATGCATGAAGCATAGCGAGGCAGGCACCAAACCAAAAGGCTGAAGTCAAGCAAGACACAAGATAGAAAGAAGAGACCGCAAAACCAGGCTGAAAGTCAGCTTGCTTCATGTATTCATGTGTGGAGGTAAATTAAAAGTGTTGTCACCCAGAGCTCACCTTCTTCATATTCAGTCAGCAAAGCAAAATTATGAATGACCATCTGCCTCTCGGCTGTTGTTGGTTGGAAGAAAAGTGGAATTTATTTGGTTGGAAGTCGTGTAGTTTGTAAGGTTGGAGGTGGTAGGTTAGGTGGTGTTATATAAATAGTTAATTGGCTTTTGGCTTTGAGTTAGTTGGATGGAACTTGGAACCTGATACTACTCTGATTTTGTAGTGCCACAGAAGAAGAAGAAGAACACAGAAATACAAGTAAAGGGTTTTGTGAGAATTTTTGCTATTAAACAAACGGGACTTTCATTCACTGGAACAGATGACGAGGAGGAAATTAGGAAGCGGATGGGAGTCTTTGGAAATAACGGGAATGTCGGCGGAAATGATTGTTAGCATACAAGTATGCTGGTTTGATGATGGAATATATATGTAGATGTAGCTATTGATATTGATTGTATACTTGTGACTTGGATAAGGCGTTTCTTTAAAGTTTGGGAAATACGTTGATTTGATTTCAGAAAGCAAGATATAGCAAAAGTGCTCGGCCCGGTGACCTGCCTGGAAATGAATGAAGGATAAACTGCAAGGATCGTATTCATCTATATATATGAGAAAGGTCAAAGGTGAATTTAATGGTGAAACAATACCAAAATGGGCGGAGGGGTTATATCAAGTTTGGCTAATGGCGAATGCTAAATTTTTGACTGTTGAATGTACCTGGATTTCTGAATATTGACACTTTAGATAACCCCAATTGGCGTCACGCGTTTAAAATTGCATATAACCGCAAGGAAGTGAAGACCCAAGAGAACGATGTCATAATAAATACGTCAAGGCTAACCGCAAATGAATTGGAAGCTGGCTGTCTCATGAGCAAAGGGATATCCTGGCGTCAGCGAAGATAAGACGAAGATACTAATCCACCCACAGTAATTTAACGAAGACACTTGTTGGATCAAATATCAAATGGATGAACCATTATTGGACGCCTTTTGTTTGATGATTGGAAGCATCGTATCTTGTGCAGAAAGAAAAGTAGCCAGTGTTGGAACTAAGCAGTTGTCATATGGCAACCAGTTGTTTATAGGTGCCCTTATGGTCGTATATATAATTAGTGTACTATATAAATTGATAAACAGTACAATAAATAAATGTTATATAAGTGCCTCAAGTAGGACTAAAACTGATTTAAGTGAAGTGCTACGGATTTTAAGGGATTATAGACCAGCTGGTTCAATAGGAAGCAGTATATGATTTCAAATCCGCTGTAGTTGCTTTAATTTTATAATAAATTGATTTGCGTGGGCGTATAGACCTGTGGAGAAAGTTTTTTTTAGTTTTACTCAAAGTGATCGATAAAATAATACCGTTTCAAAAAAGGAATAATGAAGTTGTGTGGGAGGTCGTTGGATAAGGACGGCAATGGGTTATTAAAGTCACTATTAAAAAGATAAGCGTTATTTAAGGAGATGGGTTTGCATAATGGAATGAACCTGGTTCATTTTATTAATTTTCCTTTTTGAAGATACATTGCTCTCATTCCGGAGGAAAGCGAAGACATCTGGCATGCCTATAATCTTATCGCAGAAGGGAATTATGTTCGAGCCTCCACAATCCGGAAGGTTCAAACGGAATCTGCTACTGGCTCCTCCACCAGTAATCGCGTTCGAACCACGTTGACGATTCAAGTGGAAACTGTGGATTTCGACACTCAAGCATGCGTGCTTCGTCTGAAAGGTCGTAATGTCCAGGAAAACCAGTATGTCAAGGTATGATTTTTATTATGAAAACAAAAATCACGTTCGCCATCAGGAAATTATTGAATAATATTGATCTAGCATATAATATATTTAATTTATTACCATTAACACAGATGGGTGCATACCACACACTGGATTTGGACGTCAACAGGAAGTTCACTGTGACAAAGGTTTGGGATTCCATCGATCTGGATAGAGTTGAAAATGCTTGTGATCCCGCTCAGGTATATTTTATTACAATTGCAATTAAAAAGCGTTTAACATTATTATGTTTAACGGTTTTATTTAATTCATGATTTATCATGCATATTTAGCTTTCAAACTGTAATTCGTATCCTTCTCTTTCCTTGTAGAAAGCTGATGTTGCAGCTGTCGTTATGCAAGAAGGATTAGCCCATGTGTGTCTAGTCTTATCCAGTATGACTTTAGTCAGGGCCAAGATTGATCAGTCAATTCCCCGAAAACGACACGGCAACATTGGAAATTATGAAAAGGTATGTAAAATAAATTGAATTACTGATAACCATATTACCAATATACCGGCAAATCGAATAAGGGTTCTATATATTATTTTTGAACGATTAATTAGTTAAATATTTGTCTTTACGTTGTTAATAGGGGTTACAAAAGTTCTTTGAAAACGTGATGCAGGCCGTCATACGTCATACTAATTTTGAGATCGTCAAGTGTGTCCTTATCGCCAGTCCTGGATTTGTGAAGGACCAGTTCTTTGATTACATGATCCAACAAGCAACGAAACTGGACAATAAGCTCCTCTTGGATAATAGAGGAAAATTCCTGCTTGTACATGCATCCAGTGGATTTAAGCACTCTCTGAGAGGTACGGCCAATTAAATTATTACAAAGTATTAATGATGTTAATGATGTTGATGATTGCAAAGTGTTTAATACAATCTAACAGAGGTACTTTCAAGTCCTGCTGTAATGGCTAAGCTAGCCGATACGAAGGCTGCTGGAGAAGTGAAAGCATTGGAAACTTTTTATATGATGCTACAGTCGGAACCAGAAAAGGCGTTTTATGGCTTGAAGCAGGTTGAGAAGGCGGGTGATGCGCAAGCTGTAGAAGTTCTTATGATCGCGGACTCCCTTTTCCGGTATGCATATTGTGTTGGACTTGCTGCATTTCCATTCTGTTGATTGATGATGTCGATTTTAATTGTTACACTTACTGTATTCACACAAAGGGCTAGTGATGTTCCAACCCGGAAGCGCTACGTTGCCCTTGTTGAGTCTGTAAAGGAAAACGGTGGAGAAGTCAAGATTTTTTCGAGTCTTCACGTTTCTGGAGAGCGTAAGTAACGGGATATATGAACGAAGCTTATCTGTTACGTATGCATTTTTGCAACAATTAATAATAATACAAACATTTGATATATGGGTTCACAGAATTATCCCAGCTAACTGGTATTGCTGCCATTCTCCGTTTCCCAATGCCTGAATTGGAAGACGAGCCGGACGAAGAGGAAGATTCGGAAGAGTCAGCGGAGGAGGAAGAAAAAGAAAAGGAGGCGGCCGAAGGAGATGATTAGAGTTTTAAGCAATATGATCGTTACATTGTATCTTGTATCTTCAGTACCTCGATAAGCTAAAAAAAATTTGCTTAAAGTAAGTAAATTATTGTTCTTCCACTAAAATATGCAACTTACAAATATATTATCATGTCAATAACAAGTCGAATTCCACATACAAACGTTGTAATTAAGAATAACCGGATGTTTACCATCCAAAAAAAGTATTTAAAACAACTTTCCTATTTAATAAAGAATGTAACTTGTAAGATGGTGTAATAATCGAAGAATGAGTTTTGTGTTTTCTCGTGACGCCCAAACGTCGTATCTGTGATTTGAAAACCTGTTCAATAGATTTATTACATTTTCTCAAACAGTATAAACTTTGGCAGAAAGTTTTAGAGATACATACAAACAGTTTTATTTTGCGATAAGTATGGTACTTTATTGTTTACAATATTATTATATAACGATGAATTTATCAATTTAAAATCTGCTATAAATCGAGTAAAAGTGCCCATCAGACAAGATGACGGAATAATAATTACTGTAAGGTAAACAGTAGTTGTGTCTTCTTGTGTAACAACCTAGGTATTCATCACTTCAAATAAGAGCACTACAAAAATCCAATTTAGGTACACAAGCTGGAGCGATGCGTTGAGTGTCGCCTGATATATATCTAGAAAGTAGGGAAGATACATGGCAGAAGAACAACAACGTGGTATCGCTAGATGATAGTTTCCAGATTCCTAAGTACTTTTACTCATACCCACACAAATCAAATTATTATTCCTAATCGACTCAAATTCTAAAACACTAGTTAATATATAGGTAATTGTGTAGCTTTGGCCACCACTGCACAGGTACATGTATGCATGCCAACCACAGCATGAATGTGTCATTTTTTTTACTCGGTCTACTTCCACTTAGCAAACGGTATACTTTCCTTAATATTACACACAAACGCTCTCGTCGTCTCCTCTATAAGATATCAATTTTCTTCATAAAAGCTATCACACAAATAGTCGCCATAATGTTGATATTACATTTCCGCCGGCTAATGACAACGGAGACCTGCTCAGATTGAATAAATGTTTGCCGATTGAATATTTGCAGCCTGATTTAAATAATACAGCTACCAATGAGTGAGAAAAATTGGAAACTATATATTCGCCAACAAGTGTTGCATATTGCATAGCGTTGCATATTCGCCTGCTGGGATAGCAGCATACGCCATTTTATGTATAGATAGATAGGTAAAATATTATTGCGGAAAACTTTAACGGCCAGTCAGGATAGTTACTTTTTGGTTTGTATCCGTCAATACCGGATAATAAGTAATACAATAATACCTCATTGTAAAATCAGTTATGGCTCGGTTGAAACTTGGTGAATTCAGAGAAGGATGTAAAATTCTGGAAGTACTTTCATCAAAAATTATATGTACAGTACCCTAGCCTAGAGATAGATGGTTCAACATGTTTTTTAATTAACAAGTAAGTAGTACGTTCTCACTGGAAAAATATTCTTGCAAGCATGCATGATTGCCTCTGTGTTGTTCAATTTATCCTGAATACAATTATACTATGGATGATCATTTTTATACAAGTGATTGATTTTTTTCCCTTCTTGTTTGGATTTTTTATAGACCGGAAACCCTGAATAAATTCAGTCATCTTTAGTTGAGGTACCTTTTACAAATTATCTCTACTGTGCTATATACTTATTATATCATAATACAATGAAAATCTTAAGTAGCTCAAACACGTTGATTTGTCTCGTTGGATTGCTCATGTTCCGACACGGAGTAATAATAATTAACATGGTAGATGGTAGATAAAAAGTATCCAAGCATCCTTACATTTCTATTGTACACGTGAATATCTATATTATCATCTTATTGATTGCATAGAAGAATTTCGTCTTATGACTGCTTTTCCAACAACCCATGGCGGATTACTGAAAGGCTGATTATTCCAGCTTTTAGATCTTTATGATTAATTGACTAATCATTTGTCTGTCACCATCAACTTACCTACTTGTATTCTCAACAAGTATAAGTTCTCAAATTCTTGAATACATACAACGAAATGCTCGTTTTTACCTGTGCTATTCGGTTTTCACTAATTAATTTTACAAGAAAAAAAAAGAATTATTTTGATACACTAAACTTTCTAAAGATTTCGGTCCTAATTAACCACTGCATTGCCAACTGATGTGGCTTCATTGTACAGGGCTTATCATTAACTGTCTCTCTAAATCAATATGTCTTACTACGTATCCTTAATTTTAATAGATTTTACAACCACGACGACGACTAATATTTAAGACTACCATACTATGATTTGATTAACCCTATAACCATCAAGATTTTTACAATTCACGGAACTCTAGCTAGACAATGATTTAAATTGTCAACAGGACATTTCCATTTACATCTTCATCTGCCTCCACACATTCCCTATTGAAAAGTACGGAGGCGAAGGGTGAAATTCTAAATGTCGTTTGAAGGGCAAAAATGAGACACGGCACTTATGTACACCATTTACGTTTAGCTTACTTATATCGACAAAATGTCTTACGTTTTGTGATGAGGAAACCAAGAACATTCTAACAATTACTACACTGCCAATCACTATAATATAAACTTAGGTTTACAAGTAACGTTCACGCAATTTTTCGAATACAGGTTTTCGCGACGGTGAAAACTTAAGAAACAAATGCTAGCTATAATTACGTTCACAGAGGTATATTTATAATATAATGTACTTTCTAAAACTCTATTTCACAAAGGCTACAACGACATCAAGTAGATTTTTTTTGAAGAAACTATAGTGCACGAGGTAAATTGACACAGCGTCTTGAAGTTTTTAGCATGAGAAGCAGCATGAAATTCATTTTTAGCAAGCAAGTTGCAGCTCACTTTTCGTGTACTCAATCCCATTCTCGTCCGAGTCTGTGGAAGAAAAATTAAATGAATTTTGTTTTTTATTATTATAATGAGATTTTTTGACGGAATGTACGTATCATGATGAGAAACTCAATTTTCTGGCGTATAGCCTCTAAAAGTAAAAAAGGTGTTATGTATGGTAGAGAGAGAGAGAGAGAGAGCTAGTATAACGTACCCGCTCCAGTCAAGCTCCGGCAGAAATACTTGTTATCAACCCAGCGATCCTTCAAGGACAAATTGAACATTGAATATCTCGGATCACCAGTTGTTTCCCGTACAATATTCAGGAATTTTGGGAGTCTTTGGTATAGATCAGTGCCATGCAACGTGCTATACGTTTCTAACAAGATCAGGCCTTTGCAGCTACGGACACACAAAAAAAATAAAATAAGTTGACAGAATGGGATGAGGAGGGTCTTTTTTGAGTCAAATTATTGGTGTCAATCCCCCGTCCAAGTACTTACCGAGGATGACAGGGATCCTTGTATACGTCAAGTTGGAAATACTGATTGTTCAAAAGGAAGCAGCGACGATTCTTGTATACCGTGACATGGTTATGGTCCCGCTGAGCAAGCATATTGTTATAGTCTCTCTGAGTCAAAGTGGTCTTCACTTCAACTACTTGTCCCTGAAGTTCAGGTCTCCGTACTGTGTAAGTGTAACTGAAATGGTTCTACATAACGAAGGAGAAAGTGCCAACAAATTACTAGTGCAATTTCCCCCAATATTTGCATTCACATAGAAACTCTTCACTTGTGTATTATTTTATTTTATTTTACCTTCTGTCCCCGTTTCCGTAACCTGGCTTGAACTTTAGGTCCATTGGTTTGCAGATAGTCGTGAACGACAGTGAAATCCTGAAAGCCAGACGGAAAGGACTCGTTTGCTGGCAATGGACCTTTTACCAAGAATTTCACCTTTTTCGCGTTCGTTTCCAAGCGATCCTTAGCATCAATCCCGAGTTTCTGACAGACACACTGTGAAATTTATTTATATAACATACCATCATTCCTTTACATTTCTTTCAATTTACCGGATTTCTAGGTGTAGCTAAAGTTCATAAATAGTTTTCATGCATGCATGTCCCCAAATAGTACATTATAGAATTTCGTTTCATTACACATAATTTTTTATTTTAGAATGAAAGTCGTTTTGTTTTATGGACAGGATACTGTTTTGTCGAGGCAGGAAACAGGAGTGTGAAGCGAGTGTATATACCATTACCATTACAAGAGACAACACAAAGGGTGCACATTTTACATCCTCACAGAATAGGCAAAAAATAAAAATGCTCCGAAGTACATAATAAAATTGTCTGACTATCATCAGCTTCATGCCAATCAAGCGAGAAAGAGCTAAGAGCGTAGAATGTAGTAGAATTCTGTTATATAGTATAGAAATATGCTGATATTTAAGATGACAGGATGTCCGCCACATATATAACAACCATCACATCGCATCGTGGCAGTCGTGTGATTTACATGATGAAATTCCATGTCCATTACGCCGATAGTGCACAATATGTTGCATATTATTATGATTGTTGAATGTTCCAAGAAGTTTGTTTGGCTGCGACTTTTTGTAAAATGTAATCTCCATTCCCCATTTGTCGAGTAAGTGAGCCGTTTATGAGGGTAGGGATGATTCCAAGTAGTAGAAATAAAAATGCATAATAAATAAGTATTTTCAGAAGGAGATGATGCACTTTGTTACAGCCTGAAAGCCACATTCCATTAAAAAGCACAAAAGCTATATATAGTGATTCTGTAAACGAAGGAAAAAACGAAGAAGCTATTCATAATATTCTTCTTGGCACGGACGGTGGTATTATAATATGGTGCACAAAAAAAACAAGAAGAAATAACAAAAAAAAAAACAAAACTTGGTAGCTATAATTTTTTGCACAACCGTTGACCTCCTCCTTCAGAGCCCTTTTTTTAGCCGACAACAACATCTCCGTCAATATATTATTATTATAAAGTGGGGCAAGTTAAGATGTTCACAATATTTTACAGGCACTTTTTTTATAATTGCTCATTAAACTAGAAACTATATAGCAGCACTTAATTCACATAAGCACATTATTTAGACAATTTTGTTCAAATTTGTTACACCAATTTAACAAACATGATACATTTAGAATTGTGTAAATATATATATACATATCTTGAAGTTGGTAATTTGCGTGATGCTAATTAGACGAAAATTTTACTAAAAGAAGTGCGAATAACTAATATCATCTTAATTGTAAGTAAGTGCTTAAATGTAATAATACAATGACATTTAACTAATTGTAAGTTTTTACTACTTTTGGTTGGTTCTCTACAAATGGTAAGATAAGGTAAATTGCTCCGACACTTTTTCATATAGCATAATAATATATATTTTCTGATTCTTACTTTCTACTGATATATAAATATTCGGGGTGAAAATATAAAAATAAGCATATCAAGTACTAGTACTACTATTTGAGTTTGAGAGCATGTCAGGTCGTGCGTCATTTCGAGTGCGAGTGGCAGAAGTGACGTTATTTGTCAAAACGTCCGGTTCAGTCATAGAGGAGTCATTTTCAAGCAAAGATAAGGAGCAGGATGACACAGAGGAAGAATGCGACAGAGACATGGTGGTGGCCCTTTGTGGCATATTTTTTGACATGTCACAGCTAAAGCAGTCACTACTACAGCTGCTTGAGCGCGACAAAGACGCCCTTTCTAGGGCCAACTCTTGTAAAACAGTATCCACCACTATGTCTCCAAACATCCTCCTCAATTCCTTATCCACCAAATCACCAGTCAAATTAATTCGTTCTATAATTACCTGTATCATACGGCACACCTTGGCCTCAAAGTCGGACGAGTTGTCGACGACATCAAAGTACGGGTGACCTACCCAAGCTTGAGCTGCCTTTTTGTCCAGCTCCCTAGCCAGATTGATCCCTTCAGAGCGACAAATGTGATCCTGAAAACAAACATCATTTTAAATGTATGTGTGATGATGATCATGATGATCACCCCGTTTGTAGCTTGCCCATTTTCCGGTGTAATATGATATGCATACTGACACTGACACTTCCTCGTCTTGTCATTTCGCAAAAGTCGTTAAAATTGTTGGATTCACTCCTAATTTCATTTTATCAGTGTCTGGTTGTAAAACCATTAGATGCTTTGAGTGACATTTATGCTGAAAAGGTGATACCCCATCACAAACCCCATATTTCTGATGTCATGACACACTAATTGTAAAAGCGATGCACATGTTTTAAATCCTGTGCTTGCGACTCGTGTAAATTCATCCGAATTGGAGGAATGCTGGGCACCGTTGTCTTTTCTCGTATCATATATCCTCCACTCCACATACTACTTTTGACTATGCCCTTATTGCGTTGGTATAAATGATTGTATTTTTGGAACGGATTTTTTTTGGCATGACAACTTCTCACAAGGCAAAGTCCCAGTTAGGGATTTACAGATTTACAAACAAATTTTCTGCTTACAAGCAAACCACAAGTACGTGTATCCAATGAAATAAGACGAAGAGGTGCATACCTACATACGCCACCTCCTTGGAATATTTAAGCATATAGAAAATATTTGTATTATACCTATAGGCTTGTATAGGAAGCGTTGACTGTGTGTCTGTCTACTTTAAGATAAATGAACAAAAAGTGGAAGCGTGGAAATTTGCGGCTTCCACAACGGAAGCAACCTACTGCAGTTTGCACCGTTTCATTTTCAAAAAAAAAACTTGTAGAAGTAGTAGTAGAACACACGACTACAATTAAAAATTTTGGCGGACAGTTGAGTTTGCAATCATACTGGCAGTTGAGCCCCCTTGTGATCCGAGGAGGATGCGAAAAGCTTACATTTTTGAAGGACAACGAAGCCCGAGAGAGCAGTGTATATAGGGTTAAAATCACACGAGTGTAACCTGAACACTCTTTAAACCCCTCCTCGTCTTTAATTCTACATAAACAATTCCGTCAAGCCAAACGTGTCTCTCTGGCTCTATTAACTGTAAAAGATGAGCGAAATCCCTATACAAGTGCAAGTTTTATGCCAAACACATATTTGCAATTAATTACGCATCACTAGAATTCCAAGTCTCACCTCTGTAGTGTAGAAAGGCTCAGCCCCATTTGCGGCAGAGACCATATGGATGATTTGATTGTATCTGGTGTCCCTGATGTCAACCTCATTGAGGCTGTTGCGAGCCAAGATCGCCTCCCAGTAGGGCCTCTTGATGACTGAGTTACAGATAGAGAGAGAGAGAGAAGGAGAGGAAACACAAGATCAACTTTTATTCGCATTAGTTATTATTATGTTCCACAAAGTGTGGTGGGATGAACGTGTAACAAGTCCACCAAGCGGAATAACTTAGCTCGCTGCCCAAATCTTACGAATCAAACTTATGGTCGTATATACCATACCAATCCAAACATACTTTAATAAAACCTAACACCCACCAACCCCGACTATTCCACCCAACAAATCCAAACCTACCTTAAACCGAACCGAACAAATACACTAACGCAAAAAACCCCATCGCAACAAAAAACAGCCCGTTGAGCACTCCCAGTTACCCTGTAAAACACACCAAATCTAAACTGTAAAACACCCCAAATCTAAAAACTGTAAAACACCCCAAATCTAACCCGCAAAACACTCCCAATCAAACCTGTGAAACACCCCAAGTCTAACCTGTAAAACATTCCCAAACAACCTGTAAAACACCCCAAGTCTAAGCCGTAAAACATCTCCAATCTACCTATAAAACACGCCAAACCTAAGCTGTAGAACACCCC
>JAANSN010001582.1:0-31943 GCA_036850665.1 Dicranocentrus wangi
GCCATCGTTGCAAACATCAAAATAAAAATTTCATAAACAAGGGCAAATTTATATCCCCATTGCACACCCCCATGCGGATTTTGAAATAGAAAGACAAGAGAAAATGTAATGTTTGGAAATTCTCCCATTACAGAGGCAAAGAATAACCATCCAAAAAGTTTGTTCATTTGCTTGCACGCATGTCTAACAAGTATAAAGTTTCGAAGTATCTGTAAAAATAGTAAGTTCAATTAGGTTATGAATCTCATCATATGGCGTATTATAAACGGCTAAATTACAATTTTTTTGTTGAAACATTTTCAAATTCTCAAAAAACTCACGTTATCCGATGACGGGTTCATATAACTCTCGGAGCTGTCCAAAGCTTTCATAAAATTACTACAAATGAACTTCATGGTTAAACTGACAATAACTTCAAACCCAAAAATCATCATTGAAGAAACGTTATTAAAATGTTCCATGAAAACGTTTAATGCTACGACAATTTTCAACATATAGTCGGTGATGGAGGTCGGATTAAGAATAGACTGTCCTAAAGGGGTCTCCTTCATGAAGAAATTGTAAAATGCTGAATCGTCAAAACTGACGCTAACCTTGTGGGTAGTGATGAGCCTATCCACAATTGCAGTACTTCTGAGCCCGGCTAAAACGGATGCCACATATCCAATAACGCCAATGACCTTAAATGTAAACGACACCTTTCCAATTGTAAATGGATAAGAAGATGATGATTGTGGATCTTGGTTAGGTTTAGGAGCGATGTGCTCTTGATCCGGGAATTTCACAATGCTCGAAATGGAGATCTCATTATCGGAAAGGAAGCTTCTGCCGGAGACTAGTAAATTAAGTAAATTTAGGATTTTCCCCTTTCCCAGCACTACAGTGCAAAGGAACACTGTCAGATTAGCAACGTGGCCGTAGCCTCCAAGGAGAAGCAAAACGTTTAAGGGGTCGTTTGGTTTGGATGTTCTCCCCACCATCCAGAGTCCGACAAAAAACTGAAGAATTTGCATACTCCAAATGCAAACGAAAGCGATCTGGGTGAAAATAATTTACATTTTACTGTCACGAGCTACTTGTTTTTAAAAATTAAATTCATTAAACATGTACCTTCTGAAATGAATTTGAACGCACTTCATACTGACCAGTGGATTTGTTAAAGACAACGCGATATGGTACAATTAGTATGTAAAAACAGAGATTAAGATAGGTTGCCAGTAAGTGATGCCCGTCCTGGGGAAAGGGCTCGACTGATTTGAGCCTTTTGGATAGCACTTTTGTGGTGAAATCGAACAATTGCTGATTTTTGGTAGTCATGATTGATTGATTTCTAACGCCACGTTGATTTCCCGAATCGCTGAAGCATTTGCAGTTAAGCTCTTTGCTGTGCTAGATGTTCAAAATGGACACTCAAAATGGACCCAGTGCAGGAGCAGTCCCTTGTAATATGATTAATTTAACCACCGCTTGTGAATACTTAATTATAACCAATGGACTGAATGTAAAATAGGTGCAAAAATACTGAGTTATCTGACTAACAAACGGAATAACTTAGATCGCTGCCCAATCCTTACCAGCCGAACTCATGGTCTTAATCAACCAAACACGTCAACCCAAATAAAACCAAACAACAACCAACCAGACATTTTCACGTGTCAAAAGTGTTCTAACTCGTGGAGGAAAATGTCCTGAAATTTCACCTGCCCATAATGGACGAAGGAGTGACCCTAGAACGATTCCATACCGTCACCAACCATCCCTGCGGGTCACGCAATCATCCCTATATCAGCTTCACCAATCATCCATTCCATGCGCAACACCCCCGCCCCATCGACTTTACAAACCAGCCCAATCCCAAATGTCCGAAATCAAAATAATTAAAGTATTTGTAAAAAAAAAATAAGCGTGACAGACGGACGGCAGACATGCCAGGATCATAAGCTCAACGTTCCTTTGCAGCGAGCTAATAAAGTACACAACTTTACAAAACTCTAAATTATAAAAATTATAATGCATTTGCTAAGTGTGAAGGGACGGAAACTAACACACACCCAAACCCAATTGACGTTATACAAGAAGGGTGGCGGCTTATGAGAAAAGTTTTGTGTAAAACTACAAATAGAGATAGAATAGAAGAGTCGTCGCCGTGGACATATTGTATATATGTGCAATACAGCGAATTTTCATAATCGTACGAGCTTTAACCTGTTGTGTAATAAAAAGGTATATAATATTCATTCATCGGGCATCAGCTAATTCGGCTAATGCCAATCAAATAGCATTGAGAAAAATAACAAAAACACTCCGTTGGAATTTACTAACCCGCCCATATATACCCTGTGAAATGCCTTTAATCACACTAACTCATGCCAATGAGGGAAATGAGGATGATGGTCCGATACAGGCAAACACTCCTAGTTCGAGCCTCATCTCCCTAAGTAATAGTCGGGTAGTTGCTGGTGGGAATCGAGTGTTAGACATAATTGGCGCACACATCCAAGATGTTCGGTAAGTTTAATGATGAATGTAAATCATTTATAACCCACACGACACGTATGTATAATAGCTATGGCTTGAATACATTTGACTGCGACTAGGAATCGAAATGCACGGCACAAACGTATGTTCAAGGAAAAACTACTTCAACTTCAACATGAACGTGAAGTTGTACAGACTTCAAGGGTTCCAACGAGTGCTGCCCGACAAATGGAAATGAGCGTGTCAATGTTTGAGCCAGAAGTTACCCCTCCGAATCCCGAAAACAGAGACCATAATCCCCCGGGAATTCAAGAAGAAGAGCCGTATCGACCTTATAACCTCACCGCTCCGAATCCCGAAAACAGGGACCATAATCCCCCGCGAATTCAAGAGGAAGAAGAGCCGTATCGACCTTATATCCCCACCCCTCCGAATCCCCAAAACAGAGACCATAATCCCCCGCGAATTCAAGAGGAAGAAGAACCGCATCGACCTTATAGCCCCACCCCTCCGAATCCCCAAAACAGAGACCATAATCCCCCGGCAATTCAAGAAGATGAACCGTATCGACCTTATAACCTCGCCCCTCCGAATCCCGAAAACAGAGACCATAATCCTCGGGGAATTCAAGAAGAAGAAGAAGAAGAAGAAGAGCCGTATCGACCTAATATCCTCCGTATCCATATAGAATCCGAGGAATACTTAGATCCTCCGCCTCCGCGCCCTCCATTAAATCGTTATAACCAAACTACCGATTATCACTCCTCAAACAGGGAGGATACTCCGAGAGACCTGTTTGATGATGATGATGAAAACGAAAAGGAGATTCAGAATTTTGCAAGCAACAATCAATCCTATATTGATGACAGAGATCAACCCATAAATTCATTGCAGCCAGCACCCAAAACATGGTGGCAACGTTTAAGGGAATCCACAAACCAGCTTCAGAATTTTGCAAGTAACAATCAATCCTATATTGATGCCAGAAATCAACCCACAAATTCGTTGGAGCCAACACCCAACACATCGTGGCAACGTTTAAGGGAATCAGGTGGATTTGTCATTGGGCTTTTTCGAGAATACATGTTTCCAATTATTGCCATATTTTTTATCTTTCTTGCTCTCCTCCTCGGATTTATCTTTATGATTCAAAGTGACACTAAAGTAGAGAAATTAGATAAGGACGGGGTTGAACCGATTAATACAATTTACAATGGACCAATATTTTAAAAGAAAGATATAAATAATGTTTGAAGTTCAGCTAGGCCGTTTGCTCTTTTGTTGATTAGTAGCCTTTAAATAAACAAATTATGATGTTATTGTTAGTGTTTCGGGCGAAGATGGGCTAGCTACTGAGTTGAGATGTCAGTGAACGTGTCCAATAAAAATCAAATTCATGCCTTTTTAATAATTTATTGCATTCAGTATTTATTTTATTTATTTTTGTACTGCTTGTTATTTCAGATTTTAAAGTTTTTTTTTGTCCTCCATCACCTGTATCTATATCCGAAACTGTAGCATATTATCAATGTAAAAACCATTTATTTAAACTGTTTCTACTAAAACTAAAAAGTGCATGATGAAGCATTAAAATGATTCGATGCAAGTAAAGCATAGATTCCCATCACCCATATTCTAAGTAATAACCGACACCATGTTATAAAGTTTCCCTTTTCCTTCCTAAAAACCCAAAGTAAACCAATGAAACCCTGTGTATAAGTATTAGTATTATATCTTATAATCCCATCACCAGTTGTCTATAATTACCCATCATTCGTTCGTTAGTTTTCAAACACATTAAGTTTTTGATTTGAACGCGAACGAATGTTTGCCGTAATGCTAATATCCCTAATATAAATTACTGTCGCTTTGAATTATCACGCTAAATTAAGGGCGATCCAGTCCAAGTAAGAAGTGGTCCGAGTGAAAACACTAGCAACCCCTGGAAAAGCACATCCCTTCAAAAGTCCAAAACTAGTAATACCTATAAGTCTCCATCTATCTTCCTCTTGAATGACAGAGGGGTCCACCTAAAAATGAATTTGTGAAAATGTGTTTAAGGGAATGGTATTACAGTGTCAACCCCAACTTCTGACTAGATGGATAGCTTACCTGAGTCCCCATTGCAAGTGCCTACATCACCACCTCCAACGCAGATCATTCCGTTTTCAATCATTTCACCCCCTCCTTGGGAAGCCCATTGCTGACGACATTGTTCAATTTGAGATAATTGGAATAGACGCTTCACGCAGTACAGGTGAAATTACCGAATCCTCCGTTCTTCCCCAGCCAGTGGTCATTCCCGTTTGCCCGGCATATGTATTTGCTGGAAAGTGGCAGTGATACGTGGTTTTCACAAATTGTAGCAGATTGTATTTCATGTGTCAGATTGACTGAACTTACGTGGAGTACTTGGAACGGGTAGGCACACTGGTCTAATGGTTTTGCCAAGGGGAACTTTCGTGGCAAGTTTTATCAGCGCAATATCATTCCTAAAACCTTCTTCCTGTATATGATGAACGATTTTGGATATTCGAGCGACCACATTCTTAGTCTCTTTCACAGTGCGAAGATCGTGATCGCCCAAGTCAACCGTCATCACTGATACCAACGGATATCGGATGTTTCTAAAATTGGAGTCATGCAATACAATCTTTAACTATTCTGATTAGCATAATATTTCATGTAAATACTGTGCTTTTAGTGCTTACAGCTGCACACAATGGCCCGCTGTAATAAGCCACTCGTCCGTGAGGAGTGAGGCTCCACATAATGGTCTACCGTTGAGCATAAGTAATGCTTGCCAAGGCCACTCGTTGATAGCAGTTTCATTCCCCCGAATAATTTTGATATTAGATTCCCGATTAAGGACAGTATTTTCCAGAAGTTTGGTTGGAGCTACAATACACATATTAAGATGATCTAATGTTACTCTAACCGTACCGTATCATAAAGTTATAAATCATATGTAGTTGATTTCTGTTGCAGGAGCCATACCATAAGGAGCAGTTAGTATTTCACGTAAATGCTTTCGCTTTGACCGAAGTAGTTTTGTTGGAGCTACAAGTCTAGGTTGTTCGGACTCTGGTGGAAGCACGACTCCACCCGGTGGTGGTTTTGGATTCTTTACACCACAATTTGCAGATTGATAATCTGTTGAAACATGAAAATTCCTGGGTTAGAAAAATAAATATATAAATAAACGCTAATTTTATAAATGGTTCACCGATGTTTTGTATAACCTTGATATGGTTTAATGCGCGAGCATGCAATCTGCGTAACGTTCATATTCCAAAGGAACGCGGAACTCTGCGCTCTAACCACAATCTTAATAGGGCGATCCAGTGACTGTCTCACAGTCCCTGTGACAAACGAATAATTGTGTAAATCTGGATAATACCCCATGTAGTTTAATTATAGCGATAAATTGAACAATACATTGGTAGCCCTGAAGGAGTCCGCAGACAGGTACCGTAGGAGAGTCATCACTATTGATAATTACAACGGCATCTGTTGCACAACCTTCCATCCCATGACCCGCAAACAAGGCTTCCAACATTTCGATTCTAATGTTAAGACGAGGAAAAAGACAATTTAAATTAAATACATTTGGCGTTGCTAATACTATTAGGTCAAATGCTTGACATGTCTACCGTAAAGCACAGTATCCATCTTGAGGCACCACGATGTATTGGAATAAATTCGAATCCGTGTCCAAGCTAGGATACGACGGGTTTTGAAAGAAGGATTGAATGTCAGAGCTAACAATATCTCCGCAGTTGTCTATATCGAGCATGGAGGGTGGAGGTGTAGTTGTAGTTTCGGATGTTGTTGCTGCAGTAGTGGTTGTGGTACTTGCAGTAGTTGTTGGGAAAGTTGGCGCTGAAAAATTCATGGATTCAGTCGTCATTGTCATATTTGGCATTTGTTCTGTAAAGTTAAATTGGGGTGGTTGCTGTGTAGTCATATTAAATTGGGGTGGTTGATGTGTAGTCATGTTAAATTGGGGTGGTTGATGTGTAGTTATGTTAAATTGGGGTGGTTGATGTGTAGTCATGTTAAATTGGGGTGGTTGCTGTGTAGTCATATTAAATTGGGGTGGTGGCTGTGTTGTCATATTAAACGGAGGTTGTGTACCGAATGTAGGGAATGGATAACTAGAATTGGCGACGGACCCGCTGGTAGACAATGTTGGAATAGACTGTGTTGTTACCGGGGGCAAGGTTGGTGCGGGTGGTAGTGATTGCGTCGTTAGTGTGGGTACCGTTGGTACGGGAGGAGCAGTAGTCGTTTCAAATATCCCAGCAGCACTAGAAGATGGAGGAGCAGGGAATGTAGGTGCTGGAGGTGGGGTCTCAGTCGGCATTGATGGTGCGGGAGGTGGCGTCTCTGTTGGCATTGAAGGTGCGGGAGGTGGCGTCTCTGTTGGCATTGAAGGCGCGGGAGGTGGAGTCTGAGTTGGCATTGATGGTGCTGTGGGAGGAGTTTGAGTAGTCATTGTAGGTGCTGTTGGAGGAGTTTGAGTAGTCATTGTCGGGGCTGTTGGAGGAGTTTGAGTAGTCATTGTCGGTGCTGTTGGAGGAGTCTGGGTTGGCATTGAAGGTGCGGGAGGTGGCGTCTCTGTTGGCATTGATGGTGCGGGAGGTGGCGTCTCTGTTGGCATTGATGGTGCGGGAGGTGGCGTTTCTGAGGAGTCTGGGTTGGCATTGAAGGTGCTGGAGGTGGCGTCTCTGTTGGCATTGATGGTGCGGGAGGTGGCGTCTCTGTTGGCATTGATGGTGCGGGTGGTGGAGTCTCTGTTGGCATTGATGGTGCGGGAGGTGGCGTCTCTGTTGGCATTGAAGGTGCAGGAGGTGGAGTCTGAGTTGGCATTGATGGTGTTGTTGGAGGAGTTTGAGTAGTCATTGTCGGTGCTGTTGGAGGAGTCTGAGTAGTCATTGTCGGTGCTGTTGGAGGAGTCTGAGTTGGCATTGATGGTGTTGTTGGAGGAGTTTGAGTAGTCATTGTCGGTGCCGTTGGAGGAGTTTGCGTAGTCATTGTCGGTGCCGTTGGAGGAGTTTGCGTAGTCATTGTCGGTGCCGTTGGGGGTGTCTGAGTAGGAACACTTGGTGTGGACGGCGGTGTTTGCGTCGGTACCGTTGGGGCAGTTGGAAAGATGGGTGCCGCTGTAGTGGTGTCGTCATTGGGACGTGGCGGTTTTGTTGTGAGAACGGCAGTGGCAGGATCTAGAAATAGATATTATACAACATTTATAAACTGGATGCATTGTTAACTCTTTATTGACTGAGTTAACTCGTTATTTTTGCTTACTAAGGCCAGAACAACAGACTCCTTCGTAGCGTCCACTGAAGAAGCAGTAGCCAAGTACTTTTCCTCCTTGCGTTGTACATAATTGAGGTGTGTCAACGCAAGGTCCCATTTCATTCCCTACATTACAGGCATACACCACCGATGTCCCTCCCCTGGCACGCCTGTCGAAGTCTTCACAAACAAACGAAGTTACTTACAGTTGCACCTTGTGATACTTGTTCCATTTCATGCAATGTTCCCGTGTATTCTTACCTCCACTTTTAACCGGAAATGTCACTACATCATAGGGGCCTGCTAGTGCACCTGATAATCTCAAGACGGTGCTTGAAATAATAAAACATATTCCCGTAATCCATATCATGTCCACGAGCTACATATTAATATGATTATCATGATTTAAATACGAATGTCAGCAGACTACCACCAAAACACTGTTTTTTACACATTATAATGATACTTACCAACTAGTAAACCAGAATCCAATAATTATCTTAGCATTTTTATGTAGTGCCATAATAATTGCCAGGCACAGGCAACACAAAAATCTAACTAACATGCCACCTTGAAACTTTTCGTCTATTTATACATAATTTACATAATAAGTTTTTAACGACATTTTCAGGTAAACACGCATGATCATTAAGATAATCTTTACAAGACAACCTGAGCTGTCCGGTGGTGAACCTGGAACAAAAAGTGGGGAAAACAAATAAAAAATCAGGTCACGTATAGTAAAAATCATAATAAGTCATGTGTCTGAAAGGAAAGCTTGCCAATTAAACTGTTGGATTGGAATATTTTTAGCCTGTAGCCGCATTTTAACGGGATTCCAAGAATGGAGGAAACCGGAAAATTGGGGAGTTTTTAACTTTCAGTAGTTTGTAATGTAGGTACGCAGAAATCAAATAAATAATTTGTTATCATCCGTCGTAAAATGCATAGAACTATTTAATGTGCGAGTGCATATAGAAATGTGGAACCTTTCTCAATCTCATACTTCGTGAACACAAGGACAATGTTGTCATACTGTCATACTCTTGCTTATTTGAAGTTATATTTGTCAACATCATCAACAAGTCATCTCAGCATCAATCAGCATACGGGTAAAGTAATATTTATTGATTGTCAACATAATGAAAATATAATGAATATTTTTCTTAAATCCAGGGTGTTCCAGTTCCAGTAAAAAACTATATTCAGGAAGGATGTCGCTCACTCCGACTCACACGTGTATAGTATCATGAATACTACATACATAGTTTGAGCAGCTTCATCCAAAAGTGTGCAATAGTCCAACAGGATTATTGTGCCCGACTAATGACTTTGCGTGGAGTGATTACAAAGTTGACCTCTGGTAAACTATGGCTAATCACCTGGATATCATGTTATTACCATCAGAAACATTTCCTTCATCCTGTATGGTGTCTGTCCGCACGCGCCGTATATTTGTGGCGTAAGAAATTCCGCGTTCATCCTGTAATATCCAGCCCCTTCTTCGTATCTTCTAAATCCCTGCCTAACTGGAAAACCAGAGGATTACTGTTCACCTTCTATTGAAATTGAAGACTCATGCTGCCAACACGGACGGTCACAAGGTTATTTTTGGGCAAATCTAGCCTATTAATAAATTAAGATTCAGAATCAAAATAACATGTTTTATACGTAGCTAACGGGGAGAAAAATTAGAAGTAGATCAAATTATTCGGTAGGCAATTATGATAGGAATACTTAATCTTAATTTCCCTGGTAGAAATTCAAGTGCTGATTTGCTTTGAAGGTTGGGTTTCGAAATTGCGCTTACCATTAAATGAGTTAAATGCGATTTCTAAGGTAAGGCTTGCCGAACGCGAACGCGAACTAGTAAATTGTAACAAGGCTCATGCTCACTGTCATTGTATACTAGTGAGGGGCAGACGAGGAGAAGCCGAAGCAACTTCGGCAACAAGACAATTGTTAAGCGTATTCAAACCTGGATTGCAAAAAATGCGGTAGCACGAAAGCGCGATCAGGGATTTTGTCTCACGGCTCTCCCTGATTTCCCTGCTTTTCATGGATTATTACTGGCACTGGCCCGAGCCAACGACGTTTAGTTTGGTAGTGGTCGCGGTTCCCAACCGGACCAGAGTCAAAACAACAACATATACTTGGTCCCAGAATTGCGGTTTACACGCTGGCACTAACCCTACCTGACGAGATTAAGTTTGGCCAGTCAGTTTCCAACTCCACCGCAGTCAATACAACGACACATTATACTTCGTCCCGGAATTGTGGTTTCCACCCTGGCACTAACCCTACCCAATGACGTTTAGCTTGGCTGTAGCCGCAGTTCCCAACTCGACCGGAGTCCAACGAACGACATATTTCGTACTTGGTCCCAGAATTGCGGTTTCCACGCTGGCACACTAACCATACACGACGACGTTTGCTTGGCTGTTGCTGCGGCTCCAAACTTCATAGGAGTCAAAACCAACCACATTTACTTGATCCCGGAATTGCGCTTTCTACGCTGGCACTAACCCTACCCGACTAGGTTAAGTATGACAATAGTGGCGGTTCCAAACTTCACCAGAGTCAAAACTTACTTGGTCCCGGAATTGCGGTTTCCACGCTGGCACTAACCCTACACGAGGATGTTAAGTGGCGGTGTCCAACTCCACGGGAGCCACGCCTTGGTCACGTGTCGGCATATATTTGGTCCCGAACTTAGCTGTCCGTGTGGACTGTGTCACGCTCTCTCACCGTACGTACCGTGACGACATATATACGTTGTCCCGGAATTGTTCTTCCACAGGGTCGCCCCACAGCGACATACACTTGGTATCGGAATTGTTCGTCCACTGAGATTCTTCAGAGCGACATCTATTTTGTTCCGGAGTTGCTACTTCCGTGTGTAGTGGGAAACGCCCAGCCGCCAACGCCAAACACAGCGTCATTTACTTGGCACGTGGATTTGCCGTGTGGATGTGGACTGGGACGACTGGGACCCGTTGCCCAATGACATTTTCGGTACATTTGTTGCTGTCGTATGGACTGGGACTCATATCCGCGATATTTACTTGGTGCCGGAAGTAGTGTGGAAATGTGGCCAAAAATATTGCTTGGAGTTTGAGCACATTTTTCAAAGTAAAGCGAACAAGGACAAGGGTTGGAAGGAATTTGAGGAATTCATGTAGTTTACGTGGATGTGTGCGTATGCGTAGGGTTATGTGCGGATATTAATTGCATGCAATTGGCAGTGAAAGATATCAATACGAAGTACGCAAACATTCCGGGTGTAATGTGAAGAAATACAAAAGTACTAACATTTCTTAAAGCTTGTCGCAACTAATTAATTGTAAGTTAATAGCTATGCCTGTACTTGCAAGTTGTGACAAGCGTTGTGATTATTGACTATATTTGTTTGTAATAGCGACGTTTGTAAACTGTCGCCTAAAATCCAGTTGTTCTACTCCCTTTCTTCCTCCCTTCCTTCTGTGTTCCCCCCTCTTTCTCTATTCTAATATTTATAATAAATTTTCAATTGGGGACAAATGGCAATAATACGGATCATTCATTGTAGAATTTGGAATTTTGTGCGTAAAAGCTCTGGAACTCAACTCCACGAATATGCATATGCCCAAGTCTTTATGTACTTGGAAAAGGCGTGTTAAAGTTAATACGGAGAGTGAGTATACCAACGCCAACACCAACAGCGCAGCGATATCTTCAAATCAAAGCAGCTTTTTTTGAATTCCATCATTCAGAATTCAGGGTCATTATAAATATCCTAATAACATTATGTGAGCATTCCGGACCTGGTTGGAGGGAGGGGGACTGCGGACTGCTGCGAGGGGAGTCAAAGTCGAGACCAGGCAGACGATTCAGGGCTTCCATTCCATTTCAAAATCCAAACATGCATAATATCATCAAATCATCATCATATATCATTCATTTCATATCATATCAACATCAACCAACCAAACCATCCACAAAGGAACGTCACGGACGTGTACACTACGTACACTAGTGTCTCAGGGTGGCCGTATCGGAGCGGATGCTGGAGCGAAGCCAACTTTTGACTCATCAACAACAAACAAGAAAGAAGATCCTCCAGAATTGATGCACTGCAACTGCACTACTACTTGCACTTTCGTGTTAATCGTGTTTCGTGGGTGTATTAAATTAATTAATAAATTCCGTGTCACTCACTCTGTCATAAATGCTATTCATTTCCTCGTTAAAAGAAAGCAAAGTAAGTAAATGTGTCAACAAAAGTAGGATATTATTACACGTGAAAGAAAGAAACGAAGGATCTCACAAAAGGTAATTATGTGTACTTACGTATTATGTAGTTCAATTCCAATCTTGATTTCCGGCTTAGAATGTAGGTATATTCCCTAAAAAATTGAGTGGATTTAATCATGGATGTTTGTTTATGATAACAGGAACTAAGGAAGGGAAAGGACACACTGGACTCGACTTGATTTCAGAGAAGACGCTTGTACCAAAATTAGCAAACCAACCTGGAGACCCGGTCCAGAAGAAGAAGCTAATCAAAATGCCACCACTGAATTTAACGTTTGATTTAAAATGTGTGAAGAAGCAGATTGTAACGGAATATCATAATTGCACGCGGAGGGGTCTTACCAAGTCGGCCAAATGGTAATAATAATTTATTTGTTAAAAACAAAAAATCAAACTTTTGCAAATGAGTTTTGCAAATAAGGATTTATATTATAAAGAAAGCTAAAAGTTATTTTGGTTTGGTGTACTTGGTTGTTGTTGCTTGATTCAGGCTGGCGGAGTTGAATTTTGCTTTGAACCATATCAAATTGGATTCGAAAGCAGCGTCAGAAGTGTCCTCACTTCAGTTTGAACAGAAGGAATTCTACGACACGTATCTCCTCTGCAAATCCTTTTTTGATAATGCGGAGTACTTGAGGTAAGTGTAACATTTCATATATATTTATGACATGAGCCTGATGAGCCAGCGTTAGCTAAAGCTCTAGTTTTTGTACTAATCTGTTGTCCTTTGTTGAAGGTGTGCGTTTTTCGCAGAACCGTTTACAAAGCATTGCTCTGTATTGAGATTTTTGAGGTTTTATGCGTTATTTCTGGATTGCGAAAAGAAGAGATTGGAAAGCATGAGTGAATTGACGGGTAAGCTAGTGTGCATCAATAAATACAAGTAGTAGAGTTCAGTAATACAAAAGTTCGTAATTCATTGTGGACGTTTTGTGATCATAGTTGTATCCGATCCGAAGCAAATGGAACATTTGAGTGAACTAAGTCACGAAATCTTAGCGTCGTATCCTGAAGGAAAAGATCCTCGATATTATGACCCCTACGATTTATATCTGTTGGGAATGATATCTCGAAGACTGGGTGATATTGATATGGCCACAGATTATTTGGTCGGTGCTATCAATGGAAATTGCAACATTTGGGGAGCTTGGGTGGAACTTTCTTTTTTGATTGTGGATCGTAAAAGGGTAAATTGATGTTGCATTTCATTTCAGTTCTTTTGAATCCAAGGAATTTGGCTTGAATTAAAACTTTTGTTTCTTTTTCTTCAGCTTGCCATTATGGAGTTGATGGATTTACCTGGTGGATGGATGTTCTATTTCTTCAGTGGTCATATTTATTTGGAATTGCATATGAATGAGAAAGCTCTTCGAACTTACTTCGCTCTCCAAAAAGCCGGTTTCCATAAAAGTACTTATATTAAAAGCCAGATTGCCATCGCGTATCATAACGTACAACGTGAGCTTGCAATTCATATTTACTTTTTAATTTAATTAAAAATATTTTATCAATTTTCCGAATATCAGAAATGTTTTTCTTACAGGAGTCGACGAGGCAATTGAAACTTTTGATTCGCTTTCTGAAGAAGACCCATATCGATTGGATGACATGGACTTGTATTCTAATATGTTGTATGTGAAAGGGGAAAAGTACTACTTACAGGTCTTGGCTAATAAAGCTGTAGAAATTGATAAATACCGTGTCGAGACGTCATGTATTATAGGTAAGCATTTTAATATTATTGTGAAGAGTACATTGAAGAACAAACTAGTAGCTTTCTTGATACTTTCTGTAAACTAGTCGTCTTTGCTGCAAACCCAGTAATTCCTTGTCTACGCAGCTACAACCAAATTATGATACGTAAGACATATTCCTTCTCGTGTAGGTAACCTTCATAGCTTGAAAAGAGAACATCACAAAGCGATTGAATATTTTGAACGAGCGCTAAGGATTAATCCCTACTATTTATCTGCTTGGACTTTAATGGGACATGAGTTTATGGAATTAAAAAATTCCAACGCAGCAATACAGTGTTATCGCGAAGCAGTTGGTAAGTACTGTATTTGTATTAGTAATCGTCTCTTCAATTACATCACATCAATTTCTATTACCCGGTTTTATTACACAACTGAATGATTCAATTGTAATTTCTAGAGGTTAATCGGCATGATTATCGAGCTTGGAATGGCTTAGGTCAAACTTACGACATACTAAAGATGCCGGCTTACAGTCTTTATTATTACAAGCAAGCGCACAATTTGAGACCAAACGACAGCAGGTTACTAACAGCCCTTGGTGAAGCCTATGAGAAACTTGATAGAGTAAGGTGTGCTGCAAAATGCTACGAAAGGGCTAAACAGTTAGGTGATATAGAAGGTTTGGCCGTTTTAAAGCTGGCAAAGTAAGTTAGAAAATTTTGATACGAATTGAGCCCTTTAATCTTACCTAATCTAATGTTTGTCCTGTTGGTAATGTACAGAATGCAAAAGCTAACTGACCCTGATAAAGCAGCTGCAGCTTATTTAGAATATTTGCAAGAAATGCAAGCAAATAGCGTGGCGGATAGAGATGAAGAAGGCAAGGCTCATTTATTCCTTGCAAATTATAACTTCAACAAGAAAGAACATGATGTTGCGTACAAACACGCCTTCAAGTGTCTGGAGTATCCTGAGGTAATTATAAACCTCAATCCAACACCCCAAATATCATGAAGATATTAAGTCTGGATAATAATTAATCTGATCGCATTTCTTAGGTGAAGGATGAGGCAAAGGCTCTTCTAGTAAAATTAGCAACAGTCAAAGACCCAGATGGAGGTGACGGTGATACAACTAGAAATGAAGGCTTAGACATGGATATATCAACTAATGATGATGCAAATCCCGCAACCCCAGTCCTGTCTACTGAGACTGGGACAACATGACGTGTTATTTGCTTGTCAGATTTGCTTGTTATATAGGTATACCGCATTCTTTTTTTATTTCGATATTTTATTTCGTTTCAGTCTCTCAAATTAAAATCGAAGGATTATATAGCTGTCTACGATTTTTCATTAAAAACTCTTATTCAGAAAGTAACCCTGTGTCTTCAACTACTGTTGCATTAAACCCATTATCAGTGTGAAAGGCCCATGCCTACGCAAATTGAAATTTTTAAGTGAATAAACGTTTTTACAATAGCAGCTGAACAAATATTGTTCCGATATAATGAAGTTTTTTCAACTCATCTCTTATCTATAGATTTAAATTTGTAAGGCGACAGACACTTCAGCACGTAAAAATTGCAATGGCTTTTACTCGCCTTGGTAGTTTTACAATAGAGAATAAGTCTGCCCGTCTATCAGTCTGTAATATAATGTATGCATATTATGAAGTCATGAGATTTTTTCAATAGGTTCAAAAAAAATAATCCGCTCCTTATATTCTAGGGAAAAAATCGAATATAAATATAAACAGTCTATCCACACAAGCCTACTTATCGAGAGATCGGATAAAACCTGTCAGGAACACGGGAAAACCCCATCAACTTTTGCATTTCCTTTTGCGTCCCCGTATGTCCGTTCCTATTATTCCATCGGAAAAGATACAGAGGGCTTTATTTTGGAGAAAGCTTATATGTATATATCCCCACCAAATGTATACAGTGGGATGATGATGCTATATTGGTGCTAGGACTGCTAGGAAAGAAGCAAGATATTGAAATAAGGGTATTCAATCGTGGGAGACACATCCCGTATTATGCATTATTATCCTAACTTGTTCCCATGCCTAGTGCCGGCTGCAGATAATAAGACACCATGTAAAACCAGCAGCATCTTTTATGCAACATACGTGGACTGGGAAAAGTATTTTATTTTCCAATTTCATTGTCGTATGCAAATGTGACGTCTACACTGTCTGCCTGATTGACTTGTGTAGGGTTGATAGAAAGCACAACGTAAGACTGAAAATTCGATATCGAAAAAAGAACGGAAAGTATGTTTCTGGCTTGCCTTTTCTGTTATCATTCAAATTTAAAATATCAGGTGGATTGTGCTATGCGTGTCCCCTCTCTTTACAGACTAAAAATATTTAACCAAAAATTTATTTGCTCCTTACATTTTGCCACTTATGCCCAGCTAAAAATAAATTTTTTACCTACATACATCATTGGTGGTGTATTTGAATAGGCATTCAACTTAAATTTGAGTGCACCAAGCGTATTGTTTCAGAAAGAAATATCACAGTTCTGTCTCAAATATTTATTCGTAAAATCCATAATTATCATCGCAGTCACTACAAGTTTCTCAGCCCCATCAACGTAACAATTCATAGTTTCCTGCGTCATACTCAACTTGGCACGCTGTATGTATTTTGTCACAAACTATCGAAAAAGCCATTATTATGAAGAGTACGCATTATCCAGAAAGAGCTGAACCGCACCCCACATCAGAGGAAAAGCAAGTAGAGAGAGAATACACAAAAAAGATTGTTATTGTAGTCTTTGTTGACCCAAAAAGTAGTTCTGCCTACTTCTGAAAGCACTGCAAAGTGGGATTGAATTCCTCCTTTTATTTCTCTCTGTATGCTTCATATAAGGGAATAAGCATGGAATAAAAAGGAAAAGAAGAAAAGAAGAAAAAAAAGTGAAAGAAAGAAGTGGAGGAGAATATGATGCTCAATATTTATATGATTGTGCGCTATCCACTGTGCTCTGTACATATATTACAATTCCATATTACGCATTTATGTGTCATCGTTTTTATAAAAATTTTATATAATATTTTATGTCATATCATTATTTGTTATTATTGAGCACTTATAAATGTCGCCGTCGCATATGACTTGTATATGGCTCAAGGTACATTTATTGTAGGACGCAATACACAAAAACCCGAATGCATTCAACCTCTTCCTTCCCTATCCTCCGCTGTTGAAAATATTTATGTCTCTTGCCAAGTGTCTCTTTTTCCCAGGATGAAAGAAAAAAGGAAAGATGATATAGCACAAGCTGTTGATGTCATTTTATTTCCAGGATTATATATACCTAGTTTTATGCATCTCAAGATGATATTACATTATCTTCGATGCTGTAACGGAATCGCGTGGAAATGGAATGCATATGCTACTTTCAAAGACCAGTATTTACTTGCTATATTCTTTCTGATTGTGTTTATCCTGTCGTAAATATATCATTTTTGTAAAAAAAAGTAAGCTATCATGTATGTATGTATGTACTACCCCCACACTAAACTCCACACAACGAAGCCTTCGTATTTTAATGCAGCAAGCGACTGAAGCAATAGCAATCTCATGTATTTTTTTCTTTTCCTACTTTTAGGCATATCTTTAGAGAGGCGTGTCAAGCCGGAAATAGACGGGCTAAATGTGGTCCATCTGCCATTAGATTTCCCCCATTCTTTGTTGTACTATATGTTTGTGTCCTTTTCTGGAGAAAAATGATCTTGTCCGCCGACCAAAAGGATGACAACAACGACCAACCATTACCGCTATCTATACATTGCTATTCAGTAGTAAATATGAACCAGTCCCTAAACTTAAAAGAGCAACACATGGATAATAGTATACCACAACACGATTTTTGTGCGTAAATGTCCACCCACAACAATAGGGATGAAAAATGAATAGAATAACATCCAGATTAGGAAAGGAAAAGTGATGGAACTTAAAACCTAGAGCTGGAGAGTTTTGTAGGGGTCTTATCCGGATAACACCGTCTTCAAAAATCCCCAAATTGTTGTTAATCCCGTGTAGCTGGTCTGATACTTTTTGTGAAATCTCAATGAACAACGCTCTGGACCCCTGGATAATTTCTAAACAAGCAGTATCACTTTCCCCGTATTTCGATATATCACAAAAAAATGTGTACGAATAAAATCCCGTAGCTTGCGTACAATATCAGCCTCAGGTCAGTCATGTGTGCATTATTAAAAACTGCTCGTTCTTGGCTGATTAAAGTACCGTAGCAGCGGTCAAAAATGTATAAAAGGTATTTTGCCATATTTCTCCATACTCCTGCTCCATTTTGGCCATTTTCGTTCATCATTTTTCATGTTTTCATCTCAATGATTCACTAACAATAATCGCATATTCAGAAGATACGTCTATGTCACATATTCTATGCAAAAAGCAATCCTTGACAGCTTTCAACTCAAGTAACATTGTAGTACAACCATGTGGCGCATTGTATGGCGAAAATGGAGCGTTGTTGTACGTTGCAACGTATTGTGGAGAGCATTGCTAATAAATAATGTATCCTCGGGAAAAAAAAGATCGTGAAGACTTCAATTGAATGTAACCAAAGGCTGAATGAAATGAATTGAATCAACATACCAGTTTTCTGAATGCATGTATACACGTCCGAAATACAAATACTCACAATTTGTACACAACAAGAAGAAAACCTACGTTCATGAGTACTGGGAGAGGACGTATAGCGTTGGGGTTGGATTGAAAACGGGGAAGACTCCAGCAGGAGATACTCCGCCACACGTTGGTCGCGACGCGACATTTATTGATACATGCACGGCCAATTTATTTCGATGACAGATAGGGCGACGATGACATCGACAATTGTAATGACAAGAGCAGAACATATGCATCAGGAGGAGCACTTCTGCTGGGCTAAAAGCTGGATCCTTTTCCTTTCTATTATTGATGCATTTCTCTATGGAGCACATTTTATTCACATATGATATACTTGTACTGACACTGCACTATGTGTGTAAAGTAAAAAGCGTAAAAGTGCAAACACACGTAACAGAACAGTCTATATAACTTGTCATCTTCAGTGTAACTCACAGTCAGATTTCAAGAGAGGCGATTAATAAAAATGAGTCCGGAGCGTAGGATTTAAATTCTCGAGGAATTTTATGCTGCCAATTTTAGCTAAATTCTTAAAAGCAAGCTTTGGCGCTGCGTTTGCATAAAATTATTTACATAGGTACATCTTTTCCAGTTTCCTACCCATTTTCAACAATAATAATAGATTTCGGAGAGAAACCTGACTGACTGAACGCAGTCCATAATTCCAAATTTATTGTACCCAGAGCATTTCCTGTCTCGACCAACATACCTCTTGAGCATTTGCATAGGGAACAAATTATTGTCAAAGAGAAAAATGGCAATTACTCACGGAGACAAGGAGTGATTGTGCGAATTTTGATTAGAAAGAATGGCTCTTTTGGTATTATGCATGTTGTGTGGAGTAGAAAGCTTTTATGTGACGTAACACAAAAGTCTGTCTTGTCTCTCCTCCTGTCACACAAAGCATGTTTCCCATTACTCTAAAACCTCGTATTCGTTCATTTTTCTTCGATTTCTGAATGCATTGCACAAAATGTGATTATGAGGATGTGCCAAGGAAGAAGAGAAGAGGAAAGAATGTGCTGTATTAGGCACAACATATATAGTGGGTTTGTCGTGTATACAAAGTGCTCACTGTGAGACAAGTACGTATTCAATTCACATTGGTTGTGCTCAATTGCTCAAGTAAACAACAAAGTGGCTTATATTTCCACATTGTGCGCGATTATAAATGTCTTTTGTAGGGTTCCTCCAGCACACAAATATTTCTTATTATTAGTTCTTGGCTTGTTGGACATGTGACATTTCTTTCTCTGACGATATGAATAAAAATGAGCATCAACCCTTGATATCAACAGAATGGCCGCTTTTTTCCTCTTGTGTAATTTATAATACACCATCAGAATCTCATGGAATTGTCAGCATTATACTCGAAAAGATAAGGAAAGCTAGGCTCCTTGTGGATCCGCTGGGCTATTATTTTGCTTTTGCTTTTGACTGTCCATAAATTATTGCAACATGTCATCAAGATGAATCTTCACTCTTCGTTTCATTTCCTCTTCTTCTGTGTGCTAAAGAAAATGCCTCCAATGCTAGCTTATTAAAAATGTCTTTGTCGGACGGGCTTGAACCAGAGGGAGAGTCGGCAATTCTTTGTAGCATTTTGTTTTGCAATAATCTTTTTTATAAACGATTTAGTAAAAAAAAATCCCGATGGTAAATTACACTGTGAAGTGTGAGCTCTACTTTCCCCATTACTACATGGAAGAAGTATATAGCCAGGTAAGTTTCGTATGATGAGATCAAGACTTTATTATATATAGTTAGTCAAACTGGATAACATTATGATAATCAACGTGCCCCCATAATAATTATGAATTATGACTACAAACTCGCACTTGGGATAATGCTTTCAGCTGTGTGTAACCAAATAAAATATGGGAATTGCACCTGGTAAAGTGTCAAAAGCCACTGTAAATTGCATTGATCCCAGAGGACACTGCCAGGTGACAAACGATAAAGAAGTCTTTTACAAAATAAACCGACATGCCACAGTCACTCTGTGTAATCGCTAGCTTTACAGAAGAGGTAAAAGTCTTCCGTCCGTACACAACGGTGGTATAGTGTATATTCGTGTTTTTAGTCTCGTAGAGAGTAGACCTCTTTAAAATTCCCAAGATTTACTTTTGCTTTTCTTAAAAAGCCATACGTCTTGCGTTTTATCGCATCACACCCTCCCAGCTAGTGTACTGCATCAACGTAATATTTCACCCGGCAGACCCTTTGACTCATCTACCCCCTTCTTGTCTTTGGTATTTGATTCTCCAAATTTATTTGCTTTAACACTTGCATGTATACATAGTGTCATCGGGATTGTGGTTCTCAGCCGCTCCTATAGAAGGGTGTTGTCTGCCGTGGTGGCCGTGGTGCAAGGTGCACTGCTCTGCGGAATGTTATTTCGATCCCTGGTGAATATCTCTTCTGGCTTATAAATACCTATTGACTTGAGGATAATAATAAATTAGAGTATATTTGACAAAAAATAAGGTTGGAGGAGGATGCTTGATGCAGGCAAGATATATCCTGTGTAGCCTACATTGCCCCAAAATCTCTCAAGTGTGAGAACTCGCACTAGTTTATCAAGTAATTACAATAGCGTTTTACAAAAACCTCTTAATTCAGTTACCCTACCGTCTGACTGCATTTTTGACGCATATATAGTCTTAGTGTGTCTTATATTGGCACGCAGTGTGTGAACAGTCAAAAAGCGACAGCGCACAATAATACAAAACATTTTGAAAAAATGGACTCTGCAAGAGGCTATTATGCTAAACATATGTCATAACCATAACTCTTCTTTTTCAATAAGAATGCACCTATGCATGTTCTATAAGGTAAGAGAACGAGTGTATTACTCATTTTCAGTGTCCAAATGTATGTCTCCTATCAAAGAACAATTTTTAGTACCTATACATACACCTCTATCCATCATTCGTTTAGTTTACAGCCAAAAAGCAAGTAAACCGTGGGATAGCATCTTACATCCTTTAATCCATACCGGGCCAGGACTACATTAAATATTTTTATAAGCACAGGAAAAATTCCTAGTTTTTCAGGTTCATAAAAAAAATATTACCAGTTTTACTGATTTTTACACTGTATAGTGGGCCGGTATTCCGTATGGCGAATGGCATGACACATATTTCAGAATTAAATTGAATATAAAATGCTACATTCCACTGCTACTGCTGCTAGTTGCTCTGCCCAATGATATCCAAAGTCATCGACTTTTGTCGCCTTTTCATTATTAAAAGAGTTGGTCTAAAAATGTGAATAAATATGTAAATATCCTGTTCTCAGCAGTAATATTACAAACTCTACGAAGTCGGGCACAGAAGAGGTACCGGCAAAGATGAAATGTGACCACCTGACGAGATCCACAAATGGCTAAAGTGAATAAGGGGTCAGACAGCAGGTCAATTTCTTACAATGTGACACCATCCATGCTCTTCTATAATTTTTTCATTCACGTCTTCCCAAACCCCGTGAAAGAAAAGAGTCTTCAGGGGAAAGAAATAATGGGGAATGAAAAACGTCCACAATGGGTACATATAACATATAGGTATACACACACACAGATTATGATGACCAGTCAAGCAGTATGATAAACAACAATAAATGAAGATAATTTTCATTCCTTTAGTACACTTTTGTAGTGGAACAACGAAATTGTCTTGAGTGCCCTATGTGTACTTTGTGCGATATATCGAATTGTATCGTAACAGCTAAATCTGTCACATGAAGTGCATCATGACGGAGTGAGCTAACATGCAATATGGTTTTGTCTAATGTGCATTACCAAAAAAGTCGTGAGTTCCATAACAAGTGCTGTGCACAAGTATATCAAACAAAACTCACGTCTTGCATGATTCCTGTTCTGTCTGTTCCTCTCTGCTTAGAAACGACGAACACATAAGACACATTCTTTTTGTTGAGTAATGTATTACATTGGGAAGAAGGAATTCGTATAGAGCATCGCCGTCTCATTGTCTGCCATGCTAGATTATTATCTTGTTCTGTCATTATTATTACACTTTGTATGACTATCATTCTCAAACTCTATGTTTGCTTGTATAATGGACACTATTTCTATTATCGTATCTAGTTTTCAATGAAAAAAAATGAACGACTGACGGGATATGACATTCCAAGAAAGTGATATACTATCTATGTATGTGGATTGTGGATGCATTTTGACTTTATAAGTCTCATTGTAAACGGGAATTATATAATAAAAATCCCTTTGTAAAAATTCAATATGGCATATTATATACTATTATTCATTATCAGAAGTGCGGTACAATATATGTGCCTACAAGCAAGTGTGTTTAGTAGGAACGAGGCGAGAATAAAATGTACATCCATTTTATTGACTGCATTATCATCATCAACAAGGTGTCCATTTTAACTTGACAATTAACAATGGATTATATATGTCCTTTCAAATTGAATCATCCACGGAGACATCCACAAAAAGTTATTGTTATTAAAAAAAAGTGATTACGACAGGTGATAGTTTCATTTGAATTTTTGCTCACACGACTTTTGCTCATGATCTTATTAATCATGCAAGTGCCATATCTTGATATGAAAATCTGTGTACATGATTTAAATGCTAAAGTTAGAATGAAAACTACTAGAAAAATATTCGACGACGTGCCAGCATTTTATCACCTGCATCCGTTCCGTTCTCGTTTGAAAATTTATGATCCAAAATGATCAATCCAATGATCAGGTAATGATAAGTTGTAACAAGTGTGACCTTGCGCTAGTTGTAAAGTTTTATGGTAAGAGGTGAAAGGGCCATTTTACGTGTTCCGACTCCGACTCTCTGGAATTCGTAAATAACGATTATCTACACATTATTGAAGCACAAGAAAGAGTCCCTTAAAGTTTGTTTTCAAACTGAACGTGCTTTCTTTCCCCGTATTCTTTCGCATTTATAATCTCTCAAAATATTAGTATTCTTATTCCCCAGTTTTCCTCCTTCTTTACGAGAAATAAATAATAAAATGAACAACGCAACTGTCAAATTGCATTTGTTTGCTGCTCAACACCTGGGGACGAACCAAAAACCTTCACTTTGTATATTTAATCATATCTGAGAGTCTTTGAGTCTTTGTTAAGTGTCAAAGGCAGGCACTATGCGCACACAATACCGTGGCCATAATCGGGTGTTTAGTGTACCTCTTCTCTTGTAATGCATCAACTATACAACTGTTACTGTTGGATGGAAAAAATGGAAAAAAGAACTTATTATATGACTCTTTTCATAATTTTTATGATTGCTCAACACAATCTACGTAACAAAGCTGTTGTATTCAATTTCAAGTCAATCATTTGACAATGCAGTAGTGCATGCATGCAGGTCCAAGGCTTGTTTTGAGTTCGAAGGCTTTCTCGATTGTATAAGAAGAGCAGGCTCCCTTGAGAAGAATATGTGTAAGGACTCATTGTAGCTATTTTGTTGTAAACACACAAAGTCCTCACATTATTACCAGCTATTACCTGAAATACAACGTGTAGTTTTCGTGTAATAAAATTGTTATTGAAATGATTTTCATTTAAGCTCTCATCTCCGCTCTTGCCGCTTCACAATTACAATTTGAACTTGTTTCATTTCGATTCTAGTAAAAATTAAGGTCTCCTTTCGAATGCTTTACTGGATATATGTTTATCAGGGAGGATACTGCCTGCGATAATGTGGATGAGGTATGAGGTGAGTACTTATAAAAAGGCTCTCATAAAATGTTGATGAGTTAACTGCTCTATCTTGTTATCTCTGATGACGAAACAAGCAATAACGCCACGAGCATCTTGTAAATCGACTTAAGTACTGATGGGTACTTCAAAAAGAACCCAAGAACAGCTTGTTAGTTTGAGTAGTATGGAGCACAGGTGTAAAATAAGGCTTCAGTATGGTGGCATCATATAAGCAGTATACTTTTCACTACGAGAAATAACATTCTTAAATTTATTGATGTTCATGCTGCGACAAAATGAAATGAGTCAAAAACAGCTTGTTTTTCTGTCTTTGGAAAGATGTGTAAATATTCGTAAAATCCCAAAAAATTAGGAAATTCCAGTACAACTGAATATCTGCAAATATGTAACTTCAAAAATCTTATACAAATTTCGGGTGGAAAGTTTCCCTTCAAAGTACGGCCAGTGAAAAAAATAATATATACAAAAAAAAACTCAGATTTATTTACGTCTGGTTAGGTTACCCCGTATAGTCACACATTAGCTGAACGTGAAGCATGCATAATGCAGCACAGTAGTGAGTCCACGCTAGTTTTTTTTTCTGGAAAAGGCAAATGTTTTCCCATTGGAGGTAATCAAGCCTTAATTCAGCCTTTTATATGCTCTTTGAGACATGAAAAACGTGAACAAAAACGTGAACCATGAAGTGAAATATGCGACCTGATATATAATTCATTTATTTCGTTTAGAATGTGTAATAATAATAAGGGACGGAGACAAAAACATGATGTTTGTTCCATGAACTCATTAAACGTATAAGGCTACGGGTCGGGTACATTTTCCACAACGATCATACTTTTTTTTTCACTAACTTTAGAGAGATCTCTGAAGAGGGTCCTTGACAAATATTTCTGTCCCAACAGTTTTTTGTACACACTTATTTACGCTTATAATAGGCCATTTGCTTTGCTTTGCGCTTTTATTTTTTCTCCTTTTTGTTTACGGGAGAATTTCTACCATTTAGTTCCAAATTAGAGGCTTGCAGCAACTCAGCTGGAATCAAGTGAAGGTTTTCTTGGGTGTATATATAAAAAGGCATATGAATGATCCTTTTCCAGGTTCCTGGTGGGGTTCACACGTACTGTTGTGTACCGTGGAGTCAGAAGCCACACAATATGATGCCAAAATGCATAATATTATGATTCCCAATTAGTTTCTCTTGTAATATGCTCTCGTCTCGTCAGCAGACTTTATAAGAGCAGTGCCACTTTAAGGGTAAGATTTAGCTGCTTCGATGAGTCCTGAAGACTGATAGTGAGTCAGTTGGGATAAATCGGAGGCATATCGTGGGATTTGACGGAGGATAGGGTAGGGTTTAGGACCAGGGAGCAGAGAGTCAAGTTGTTCTCATGGGTCGTTCGTTGCGCTTTTTCGGGATTCTACCGCCACACTGACATCTGCATATAGACTTTACCTTGTGGGTTTGGCTCTCCTCTTGTGGGATATTCCTATACTGTGGGATAGTCGCAGCCACTTTCTTGAACAAAATAGTTGTAATTATCCAATCTTTGCATAAATCAATCTTGTACTAATATCAGCCACCAATTAACTAATTTCGAGGTTAGTTTCCTTCATTTGGTTGACACAACTCCCAAACTTGCCTCGAAATCTACTAATCTACTTGTAGTTCACTATTTCGGCTGATATGAAATACAATTAATGGCGTTGAAAATGTGAACCGAAATCCAGCATCATCATCTACATAACCTGTGCTAGCCAATACCAGTGAAATGATAAGTGACAAGATAACCAATAAAAGTTTCAGATGATTTCGACACGTTTCAACTACCACCATTAGATAGTACATTTTTATGACATGCTAACGACATAAAGCAGCAAACATCAACATCCACTCAAAACGACGAAAACGCAACGACGCGACGGACTCTCAAGGGGATCAGGCAAGCATTAAATGAATTTTTCGGATGATACAAAATATCATATGGAACGTGTCGAAATCATCATTTATCATATGATTGTGCATCATCACTCAGTTATGAATGAAAGTAATGGCTTGGATTGTGAAAAGGAATGAATAATGGTTGTGTTTCCACTCTCCCACGGAGACATCACCACACCACCGTGCTTTTTTCTCTTTAGAGGTATTGCATTAGCTCCCAAAGAGACGCAGCTTTTCAGTCTGCTCATCTCTCCCATTTTTTTATTATTATTTTTGACGGTAATATTATACCTAGCTACTCTACATGCTTATTACTACTATTACTATATGTGGAGATGTGTACACACAAAATGATCAGACAGTTTGATTTCGTTGAATTTTCAAAGTTATGAGAATAATGAATGATTGTGTGGCGTATACAAACAAAAAATCGAAATTGAACCACCCCACTTTGTCCTCAATGTGTTTTGAAAAGTGAATGCGTGTAGTGTATGTATGGAAAATGCACATACATATTGCCAATTTGTACTTGGCCAAGTACGCATTACCAGAAATCCGTATGGGATGGAGGAAGGGTGATAAATGAAATCAAAATTTCATCATTACAAAGCACTTAAAAATCAAGTCAAGTGAAAGTGGAGGGGTAAGAAGATTAAACACATAACCAGGGAGGGTTGCTCGCTGCTCCCTTTGTTTCCAAATCCAGAGAGCAATGCAGATTGAGAGTACATATTATCGGTTTATCTTTACGAGAATCCGACCACGAGCATAATAAAAATCAGTTTTTTTTATTAAATACCTAGTAGCACTCGATCAATACTCGTCGCTCATATATCATTCATGCCATATCATTTTTAAAATAACATACTTTACAACGGTACTAATAATAAGGCATTAGTCAAACTCTCAATCAGGATTTTAAATGTGGAACATTTCGACTTTTTCACAGGGGTATAAACATCCCAATATGTAAAGCCCACTGGACGAAGAGCTGCAATTTTCTTTTTCAAACAGGTGAAATCCCCCATTGACGACTTTCTAATTGTAAAAATTCTCATAATCATCCAATGATTTTCGCAAGCGACTGACTTCCATTGACTAATCAATAACCTAGAGACTTCGTTTATGTCCACCACCAACATTAAAACTAGACCATATGACAAAATCGAAGCTAAAGTGAAAAACGGTGAGAAATAGTAAGCAAACCAGGGAAGGTAGTTTGACGCTGCACACAACAACCAACATACGAGGACGGTCGCTAGATGCATGAAAAGCTGAAACATTCCGAGAATGATATTTACAGGGTCTGAAAGCTGGGCGTGCACCAGTTGAAGATGATTATAAGCGGTGACCATTTTCTCCAAATGTCGCTTGCTAATTTGCCGAGTCAACTGTGACTTTAAGTCATAGAGAAGATGCTCATAGATTTGAAATGACGTAAAAACAATTAGCGAAGCCAGAGAAAGTATCCTAAGGCATTCTGCGACGCAAACTGTTCCTAAAAATAAGCGTATCCCGAAAATTATTGATTTTGGTATGACATTTGAAGACTCCATCTGGTCTGGTAGGATGAGCTTGAAGATGAAATAGAAGGAATCCAGATTCAGATAGGTGAAGGGTACTGCCATTATCCGAGAACAAAGTCCCGCCCCAAATATCGTAAACATTTTTGCGTATTCAATTGCAATTGACTTGTCAATTGGCTCGCGTAGTTGTTTCCAAGTTCTTCTCTGCGAAAGTTGTTTCAGTGACAATTCTTTAGATAGATAAGAAAATATCGCGCTAGTCAACATTCCAATATTTTTATAATGCACTTCGGTATTTACAATATATATTCTGACTCTTACCCGTTGCAACCCCGATTTCCCTGTTCTTTAGACGCAATTCCGCATATACGTGGCATAATCGAGCAAGTCCTTCTACTAAATCTTGTTTAGATTTGGCTATAATAAAACTTATGCCGCAATTCGGTATAGCACAAATCCCGACCACTACCAAAATAATGATATTTAGGACGGACATAGTTTGATCAACAAAGAAGAGCTTTTTACAAATCAAAAACCAATTTGTCCCGGTTCCAATAAGGAATACGATGAAAATCAAGCTCAAGTGCCACGGAATTAGTTTTGCGAACCTGTCTTCCGAGCATAGCCTCTTTGAGGTTGTATCCCAGTACACAGGATGGGCATACAAATAGGCAAACTGCTTATTATAAATTTCGAAACTTTGTCTTGTAAAACACGGATACATATTTAAATTGATATTTTATAATGTACAAACCAAAAGCATGAAATAGTGTGTAATACTAACTACACCGAATGCGAATGAACTCAGTTGAATTGCTTCGACTGCACTGCTCCAAACTCTGCCAGCCATTCATATGAAATGCGTGGATTTTGTATTAAACAAACTTGCCATTTTAAATAAACTGTATTTAGAGGACATAAAATGAGTATATTTAGTATTTGAAGGTCCGGTTGATTTGTTTTATATTGACTTGCGGTTACAGAATACCACGAAATTTGCATTTATTACTTACAATTAGAGTTTCCGTGCTTCCCGTATTATGCACACACATAGGGACCCCGTTTGATAGGTTTGTAACCTTCAATTTTAAATTTTTAATGATAACTTTATCGATTTCAAATGCACGTGTTCATCAAGATTAAATGATATGTCATTGTGCTAGTATTACAGGGTCAATAACAAAAATTATTGCGCTTAAACTATGACTCGCTACTTTAATATACGTTACCTTAAAATAATGCTGACCGCTCATGGTCCTTGACTGAACTGATAGATTTATAAAATCTCAACAAAAGAAAAACTAACAACTTTATATATTTTTTTTTAAAAAACGCTCATACCTCATATTCTTCCACTTTCATCATTATTTCACGAGTGCATTTTATACATGAATGAATTTCTTTACTTGAAGACATTAACTTGAAAATCATCATCTCTCTCAAATATATATCCTCAAAAAAAATCTCTCACACAAACCCAATCTTTTCTCTGTACATTTTTCTTCGTTTTCATCACACAAGAGTCAACGTCACCAGCAGCAGCTGTAGCTGACAGAAAACTCTTTCTTGAATAAACAATCTGTTTTTTTTTATATTCTTTTCTATCTTTTCCCTTCAGAAAAAAGGACTCTTTGCTCACAATAAAAAAGTAAAGTTAACTCTTCAAGTGTGCCTCTGTATTTTTCCTCTCTCTCTCTCTCTCTCTCTCTCGTTTGTGTCTGCATTCTGCACGCATACAACACACAAAACTGACTAAACTATACTATGACTTTGCTCGAGGAGACTGGCTGCTGAAGTGGGGAAAAGGGTTCAGCTGTGTATTTTTCTGATTGTGTAAGAATCAAAATCCTGTTGTCCATTATTATCATTTCTTATTTTAAAGTACTACTGCGTCCAATTCAATTCAACTCAATTGCGTTTAGGTTACGTGGACAAAAACGCTTTGTAAGGGAACGAGTGCTTGGTGATGATTACAGTTTCTCTCTCTCTCTCTCTCTCTCTGTTTTGTTATTTCAGTATTGTCAGCGCTCACCATTTTACAGTAATGACGACGAGACGGAGTCGACGGAGAAGTTATAATATGGCATTCGGAACAGTCCATGGCTACTTTTATGTCTCTCTCTCTTCCTCTTCTTTTTATACGTTGAGATTTTTACTTTTCGAATGTGGTGGTGGTGGAGGTGGTTAAGGGAAGTATGCACTTAAAAATATGATACATGCCTCTACACAACAAACCAAACGCTTTCAGGTTGTCTTGTCAAGTGTGTATATTATGTATTTTATAAGTTAAATCGCCACAAGCAATACTTTGTCACTCATTACGTGACTATTGTGACTGATTTTTGGAGTGAAAAAAAGGAAGGTCGTCTGGAAATGCATCTTTGATTTGGTGCTAAAGATTGATGGACATCATTTTCTCAAAATTAGATGAAAAATGAATGGTACAATACAATTTAACACTCGGATGACCTAGTCTACTACGATAAAAAATCTGTCGATTACCAATCTGAGACGGCCTAAAGTTACTCTAAAAACTATTGTTCATATTACCGATTTTTATCACCGGAATCCTATGAATCTACATAGTCACGTACCTTTTGGAAATAAAAAAATTCAAATTCGGCGTCGTAGTTAGTTATCATAGTAGTACACATTTGTACTCCTCCTAAGTCCTAACAAAAATACTTTTCTCATTGCAATGCAATAAACATTAATTTTTTAAAAAATATCTGATGTCTTTTGTGTACATTAGTATTAGGTAACGACCTAATAATTTGTGTCAATAATTTTCAAGATATTCTTACAGGACACCACATGCTAACTCGTCGTGATAAGTACGAATATACGTACGTACTAATAGTTGAGATTCCTCTGTTGACTACGAACTGTCAAGTTACTTGAAAGGATCTCTTTTTTGTAGAGCAGAGCACTATCAGTTGATTACCCAAAGTGAATTTTTTCTTCACACCGGAACCGGCAACTGGCATGTGTGTGGTGGTGGTGAGTGGTGCTGCAAGCAAGTGCGATATGCAAATAGAAATGAATTTGACAATAAGAGCATTGTAAACCCGTAACTGTTGAGGATGCGAAAAGGGTTTTCAATTCCCTCCTTAACGTAATAATTATTGCACAGGACAAGTCCAGCTAGTAGTCCTTGTATTCCCGATGATGAGTCAGTTTATTAAACGGATATAGCTTCAACAAAACGCAACTCATATCAACTTTTATGATTCCAATTCTCTCCGAAACTCGTCCATCCACCCAGGATTTGCAGCATAATACCCCACACAATTCTCCATTTAAATGGGAGCATCTCCGAAACAAACAAATAGTAAAATGGGTTTTACTTTACAACAGGAGCAGCGGAACGGTGTTGGTGTCGTCGGTGTGTGTGAGCTCCGCTTGTGGAACGATCATCAGGGGAGGGATGATAAAACCGGGTTGCCCCAAGAAGAGCCGTCCCATGGGAGCTCTTATCTTTCATCGCACGTCGTATTCACTCACTCACTCACTCTCTTTCTCTCTGCTCATCCAGAGATTCCACCCCATATATTTACACAGACACTCGCGCTTTATTCACACACTTACTTCACACCCAATAATGCAAACAAATCCCGAGTTATTAAGCATCATATTATTATTTTCAAGTGGAGATATCCAGCGTTTTATATTAAGAGCCCTCGCCGCTAACGGGTCATCATTTTCACTTTTGTGGATGGATATGTGCCGCGCACGAGGGATGATATCATCTAGAGTGAGTTTCCATTATTTCTCCACACACAGAGCAAAACCGGAGGAGAGATGGTTTATTAGTCTATTCAATTCAATGCAAGTGCCTCTGTCTGATTAAATTTGAATTGAATTGGGAAGAAGAGCTTTATACTAATAAAATTTGATTAGATGATTTGATAGGTGCTTGGATAAACACAAGTGGCTTAAATGACTTTATAGTTTTTTAGTATTAGTACTTTATTTTCCATTTAAGCAAATACCAATAATATATTATTTTCCTTACTGGTTTGTCAATAATTGACGCTCTTATTTAATTATTAAAATTACAGGTAAATTAACGTATCCGAAGATACACTGGAATTGTTCGTCAAAATTTGTAGTATTTAAATGATGCGCTATGTAGGTATGTATATGTCGTAAAAATGGGACTTGTAGGTAACGTTAGGCTCACCGACAGTGAAACGACATGCTTCATAGGAGATTAGACGGGGAAAATCCACAAATACCCGTTTCTACACTTCTGCCCTCGTTAATTCGTAAAAAAAAACCTTAATTATAAAAGTTTGCAAGTAAGATTTCATAGAA
>JAANSN010001583.1:0-31943 GCA_036850665.1 Dicranocentrus wangi
TAACTGCCCCTGTCCCATCCTCTTTGTCTTTACTCATGTCGCACCTATTTATTATCATCATCACTTTTTTGTCAACAACAAAGCACAACTTCTCCACAAAAAAATCTCCTATGTACTTATTTTCCTTAAAAAAAAGTCTACATTCCTTCAGTCCGGACTCCCGCTTTGTGAATTTCTCGTCGTCGTCGTGAACATAGACTCATTTGCTTCACTCACACACTCAATAATCCTCAATCTCTGTTTTTTGTGGTCCTACCTAGTCCGATCGCTTCAATGTGAAGTGAACTAAAATGTGACTGAATGAAGGAGAAGACTATTTAAGGACGGGAGAGTGAGAGACTTCAGACGAGACTTTAATGACTTTGACGACCATGAATGAATGAATGTTAGTTAACAGGATGTTGAACAGTTAGAGTTTCACAACGTCTGGAGGAAATTCTTCCAACTTCCTTCTCCTACTCCAACATTCAACATCTTGATATGAACTAAAAAGAAATGGATGGGAAATGCGAAGTGTTGTTGATGTTTTGAAATGAGGAGGTGATGATCAAGATGAAGTGCATTATATTACATACAACAAGTCTGTCTGCATTCCTATATTACGTGTGATGATATTACATACATGTATATAAGTTATAGACATGTGAGAGAGAAAGGGAGAGATGTGTGTTGGCACAGATTCATTCTTTGCCTTGTAATATGTACTTGATTCCAGACAGAAAACAAGCCTTCCAGGAAGAAACTCCCACATACACGTAATGCAACTTGATTGGGGAGATTTTTTTATATATTTATTACACAACTTCTTCATGCAAGTATAATAAACGCAAGGCGGAAATGATTTGTAATGACGGTAAGCATTCCTAAAAAAGAGCGGACGTGATTTTATTTAGAACTCTGTTTAGGTATATGGAAGTATTAAAAAGCGAGAATCCTGCTTGAATGATGATGGAGGAGGAAAAATAAGATCACAGAATCTTCAGTAATGTATGTACATGCTTACCATGCAATGCAGATGTGGAATACAGACTAAAACAAGTCTTGTTTGTAAGTCGACATGGACTATTGCTCCTACATGGTATATTTGCATAGTTGAATTCATGAGAATCGTTGGCAGTGTGGGAAGCAGTAGTAATGGTAAATTGGTAGTAATAATTATATGATGACTGCAGTTGGTGACACAGTTTTTGCAAAACCCATATTATGTGGGGGATTCGTTTGGGATTGGGTTTTTAGCTGTTGTGCAGCAACCCCTTCGATCAAAGTCTTTCAAAATTGACTTGTGAACAACAACCACCGGTTGCAGGTTTTTGCACCCATTAAATTATTTGTGGAACGATTACACTGGCTATTAAAGGAGGACTTTTTTTTAAATACCTAAACGATTTTTAGACCAATTTTTACTACGCACATAAGCTTCATTACGTAAATGCTTTCGAAAGGTTGTTCATAGTTCATACTCTGTAGTCAGTCATAATAGGGATATAATACAAATTATATTTCACCTTTACTAAAATAAATATACATAAACGCTCATGATTTGTCAAAACTGATTAATGTAAGCAATTTATTTACATATCATATGTAGTTCTTGTGAAAAGTTTATTTATACAGTTTATGCGATGTTACAAACATTTATTATGTACCGGTAGTATATTTATGATAATAATAATTAGTAATAAAACACTTGATGATGAAAGTTACTTAGGTTCAGAGTTGGGTTCTGGCAAGCTGAATCGGTGAGCTATTTGCAAGGTCTCGCGAAGCCCCTGCAAAAACAAAGTTAAATTTTTCCAAATGTCTACACGCAACGTCTACACGCACAACAACGCTGGTAAACTAATATTAAACTTAACTATCGACGGGATTGATTGATTGAATGAATGATATGTAACACTACCTTATTTTCTGTCCAAAGGCGACTTATCAATTCCTCTTCCCTCGTTATGGCATCTTCATCTACGCTAACAGCTTTCCGCATGACTAATTTCATCTCATTCATTTTCTCAGTAGCGTTTTCCAAAGCCTGCAAAATACATTAACAGGAATAATAAAATATAAAATATTATACACAAGAAAATTGCTGCTTATATTACAGGATTCATCTTCAGCAAGCACCACCACTAAGGAAGAAGGAAGGATTTGGCACGAGTACGCGGAACGCGGAAAAACCATGATATATATTTATTCATTATGCTGTATCAGGATCAAAATTCAAGATTTATATGGACCTTAGGTTAAAAATAAATTGCGCATTACATTTTAAAAAGTTTTCAGGAATGCTTGGGAATGTTAAAATTAAAATAGCCGACTCGACTTTATTATATACAGAGGAGTGTAGAGGAACTGGAGGTGGAGGGTGGAGACACGCAAATATAAACCTCGATAAGTACTTATTTTTTTTTAAATGCATTTAATGCATATTACGCTAAATATTTTGTTTAGAAAAACCACCGCTCTGATTGTGTGAGGTGATGCGAAATCTTACCTTGGTATTAGTGTCCATGCTTTTCAATAGCTGCTGATCGTATTTTTGACACTGCATTAATTTGGACACATGCTGACGATACTTTGACATAATAAGGTCGATAGCATTTTGCTGTTCCTCTAGAGCTATTTTCAGATCCCTATTTTCCTGTTGCAAATCCATAATGTGTTTGTTCTCCTGCTGAATCCCGGCCACCAGAGCCATTCGGGGTCTCTCTGAAGCGAGATCATTAAGCTGGGCAATATCTTCATTGTACTGTGAACAAGAGGAAGACGGTGATGGCTCCATTAGTATATATATACTTATATATATTTTTTTGCTAACTATCAATACACCTCCTTTTCGACATCCGCCGTGGTGTCTATGGATGCCACTTTCTCAACCCAAATAAATCTCCCTACTTTTTAAAAAATATACTCTAATTAATTGTACACAAAAAACCAATCACACAATCTGCTGCTGCTTAAAAAAATCTCTTTGCTTTATCAACACAACTGCTCCGCCGACGAAGCTCATCATAGCCACGACGATAATCACATCACCCTGTGGCATCTCTCTCTACGATTAAAAAACCTTATATAAACACCCACAAAACAACCACCACATCATCATATCATCCTCGCAACCAGGTCCCGTATGATTTGTTACGTGGACCACGAAGAAGAGAAGGACGACGACGACGACGACGACGACCAGACCAGGAGGACCACTTACATATAAGGCCACAGAGAAGAGGAGCAAGATTGCAAACAAAATGATGATGATGATGATGATGATGGGATTGGTTTTTTTTTTCATTTGGTTTTCAACTCGCTCCGCAATCATGATCATGAACATATTATGTAAAAGTATATGTGTATATAGGATCTCTCGTCGATCATGGTCGTCGTCGTATCATCATCATATACCAAAAAAAAATCTTTTTTATTATTACAATTACAATACACAACTTTTTCTTTGTATTATGACTTATGACTACATACCTGTTTCATAGCTTGAACTTCCTGACATATAGATTGCACCTGCGACACCAGCACATCAGCTGCTGATTCTCGCTCTCGCAGCCTCGTTGATAATTTCTTTGCATCATTTAACACGTCTTGAAATGTGAGAGCCATGATGATGATAATGATGACTACGCCTACTACTACTACTACTGGAGCTTCTGGAGATTCTCGAAAGTGTTGTTGATGAGGAGATTTTGAATGAAACCATTTATTTGAGTGAAACACAGTAGCAGCACCACTCTAACTAAATGAAAAGTTGTGGTCGTAGTTGTAGTCGTCGTCGTAGAACATGAGGAGTTTTTGGTTTTGTTGTAACAATAAAATTAACGGGAGAGTTATTTCCGAATTCGTCAACTCTTGTTTTTTATTTTATAATAATGAGCAATGATTGCAATCAGCCGCACTTTCTAGTCAAGGCCATGATAAATGTTTGCCACAGATGTGGTGACTCAAACAAATACACAAGGGGAACACTTTTATAAAAATTATAGTTAATTACTTAAATTACACTTACAAACGGCTAAAAGTTTGGCTCACTTTGATTTTTAAAAAAATTATTGGGGATTTATAAAAAAGAGAGAGAGATTGAGAGAAGTGGCAGGACATGTGGATTCCTGTGGTACAATTGCATTGTGGTGACTATTGCGAGCTACTGCCTGACTGCTCCTTCCCTTCATGTGTGTATGATTTTATTTTATTTTATTTTTCCGTTCGTTCATTCCTCTTCTGTTTCTCGTCCCTCATAAGTAAGTACTACTCATCTGCTTCTGCTGATGATTCAATGTTAGACATTCGTTCAATGCATTCGTCTGCTGTCCCACACAGGCTAAATGAATGAAGCCCCACCAGCCAAATAGCCGAAACTGAAACCCCGCTACTCAACAATAATAATAATAATACCATATTATACACTTTTTTGTATGAAATAATATATGCTATAGAAGTTGTGAAATGGGTTTTTTGTAAAGTAGGGAATTATGGTTAAATAGGTATATTGAAGACTCATAATGTTAATCCTTTGGACAATTTGCTGCTATTTTGTGACATTACTTAGTAATTACAATTAGAAAGCGTAAAAAAGGCATAAAAATTATATGTCGTGGAAATTACGAGCCTGAAGATAGATAGTAGTAGTATATGCTATTTTAGGCCGGTCGGTGGTGGCCAAAGGGGTTTAAAATACTTTTGTCTCACTCAACTCAACATGCATTCCGTAGTTGAGATTGGGATTTTTTGAGATGCGTAGTGTAAATAGCAGGGTTAATAAGGGGATCACTATAACTAATACTACTTTCATTTAGCATCCAATTTAGTTGTGTAGCTGTCGTCGTGCAATGCTTTAGTATGTACTTACATTTTAAGATAGAAAATTATTATGATCTTTATTTTTTTTAGTCGGCCTATCGTTTCATATTGTGTTGTGCACCAAGGAGCCTGAAGTATGAAGTAGTGGCCGCCACTACTTACTTTGTACATTTAGGAAATTGAGGTAGACAGTCAGACGGGTATTGTCTGTCAGGTCAGTCTGTCTTCTGTACATTTTCAGGTGAACAACAGAGAGATTTATCTGTTAATCTGTATTTGCATTCCCCATCCGCATAATATACTCATGTTGATCTTGAGTGTATAGGTAAATCATATTATCATCAGTCGAGTGCGTTACCTTTAGCATTTTGTTTATGCTCTAACCTAAACAAAGACAAAGCTCATACTTTAGGGGATTTGTGAGGTGGATGGTAATACATGGTGCAGTAATATAATACATATTATAGCGTTCGTTCCTTCATTTCCACCACCCTTGGCAAAACCCTTTATTTTCTTAAGTTAAAACAGGAGGGTCACCCTATAGCAAACCAACATTTTATAGTAGATAGGCTGAGTAAACAAATATATGTAGATGACGAACATATAAGATATAATATGTGCCTGTGATTCCTATCGATCGCCAGAGTTGTCATTTCATTTAATTTTCATTCATGCATTCAATTCCCAGTCGCGTTGCTGCCTCTACGTAAAAATGTATTGGATGGGTTTTATTTATCATTTCGCAGTGTGCGATATGTCTATGCAGCAGAATGCAGAATACGGAATAGCTGTATGTATGTTATCGGAACTTTCAAATAATCCATCTCCTCACCTGCTCTCAACCTTGCTTATTCCTCCACTTGCATAGATCTACAATAATAAAAAAAATATGCTTTATTGTAGAGTATTTACTGATAGGGCATTTATGTGTAGTTTAGTTTTTGTATGTTCCGTAAATCGTGAAATATAAACTTGCATCAAAATAATAAAAACAGCGTCTAAGATTTTTAATAACTTTGTTGTATGTATGCATGCATAGTTACAACTTCACCCCGGCTAATGACCTACATTAACAATTACTGTAAGTTGGCAAATACCATACCTCGTTGTCATCATTAGTTAGTGCTGTCTAAATTAGCTAGAACCAGAATTCTCAATAATAAATTCTTCAACCAATCAACTGTCTTATGTCTGTGGTACATACAGCAATGCTGTTTAAAAGTTAGTCACAAAGGGTGTGGCAGTGGCAGGGTATCACTGTGAAATGGACTTCACCAAAAGGCAGAATATTATGAATTTCATAGACCATTTTGAATGTTAGGGTTATCAGAATTTATTATTTTATTGCCAGTATTATCACCACTTAATGAGAGGATGAATATTAGATGATACTGAATTCTGACGAAATAAAGCAGATTGTGTACAAATGAGACTACTAGCGCAGCGTTTCCCTTATTTGGCAAATGTAGATCTTATAACAATTCTTTACAAAATCCAACTTCCAAAACTCTTAAAAGATTTCAAAGGGGTATACGTTAGATAATCAAGCGCCCAATGCTTTACGTTCTATTTGGCAATCACTAAGGAAATTCCAAGATCATGCATTGCAACATGCGATGTCAAAAGCGTAGTATGCTATCGACTCCGCAGTAGTACCCACGACTCTATGAGTTCTATGCAAATTGATTGCTGGAAAAATGAAAATAGAGAAATACATTTAACTGAAGAATTTGGTTTGCTTTGCATTAAACGTAGTTGAAAATATTGAGAAGTAGATTATTGGAAGTTAGAATTGGTTATCCAACGAGGTTCGGTCGGTGTAATTTACAACTTCCATACAAAAGCCAATTAAATTGTGCATCAAATGACGTTGGCGTTCGGGTCTCCGGTCAGCTATTAGAGTTGCGCAAATATATTTTTTAAAATAAAAAACACAATGTGCAAGCTAACGAAGTAATTACTTTTTTTAGCGTTCAATAATATATACTTTAATGTGTGTATCCTTTCGCATTATACATAATTGTAATAATAATAATATATTATGTATAGGTAAATATATATAGTCTGTTAAAATATTGATAAACCTTGCTTTCACCTTCTCGATTCCAAACCTCCTCGGGATTTGCCGTTCGATTCCTTTAAATTTCTTTCTGCGTTCTGCTCCATCATTTTCGTAATACTCACGTCATATTATGCCAGTTGCACTTTCTCTCCACCAAAACTAGAGCTATTATAATATTATGCTTAGATGATTTCACTATTATGAATAACATGTTTTTACACGACGATCTGAACTGTTGAGATTTACTTATATTCCAGCTACAATAATATCTACAAATCTATATATGAGAATGAATGAGAAAGTCGTGTCACAGAGTATCATACTAATAACTACTACACAGCAGGAACGAATCGTTACAAAAAAGTTCAAGAATGCCATATTATGCGCACAGGCATACATACTACAAATTGCTACACATTGTTTTTGACTATACAAAACTGCATGGAATTTTTTTTATATATGTTCAAGCGTAGTAACTGTTGTTAGCTGTTATTTAAAACCAAACAGGAAGGTAACAACACGTCGAGGCTGAGAATGTGATTTTTGGGTTAGCTATGTAATAATAAATATAATAAAAACAATAATGTTGCCGTTAAAGTGGCACCAGGAGTTATAGGCTGTTGTAGCAGCTGCTATTGGCTGCAAAATATGGACAATGATTGTGCGAATTTTTTTATCCTATAGAATAAACCAAGCACAGTGGTGTGGTATTAGGTAATTCCCTCAATAGAAAGTTGGACAAGGGTGTGAGGTGCGCGGGTTATAAGGTAAATTTATTTATATAAGTAGTGTAGTACGTTTAAAGGAGGCGATCGACAATAATGGTAGAGTACCTAACTAACTTGAATTCCACCAAACGTTCGTATTAGCTTACAGAGTACAAACTTGGAAAGTGAGCGATGTTAAGCACGGGAAAATATAAATGACTAACAATATATAATTATAGTAATAGTAATAATAATTTACATAAATCACACTCTGAAATTCTCGGCAGTCGGCGTCGTCATCGGCGTGTTTTATAATACAAATATCAAATCCCCCAGAAAAAAACAAGAAAATCTACACTGGACAATACGATGAATGATGATGGATGAAATATACACGACTCTACTTATATAATATGGTATACAATCTTAACACTAATTCTGGAGATACAAGAAATATCAAAGTAATATTGATAAAGATTATTATTATTATTATGAGATACATGTAATTGAGAACCCTCTTCCTTTTAAGATGAATATTATAATGAGAAGGAAAACCTGGTATCTTTTCGAGAATTTTTTACGGTGATGTATTCCAATCATTTTTTTTTTGCTCACTCAGGATGTTAATCACAGACGTACGTAGTTTTCTGGTTTTTTGGAATTAATCCGAGCTAATTATTTGGCGCATTTCTTTGCTCCAGCTCGGCCCTTTTTGGGCGCTGCTGCTCCTTTAGCTTTCTTTGCTGCTGCTGCAGATTTGGAACTCGACAGAGGCAGCGGTATCCTCCTATTGCCAACCTTAATCTCTTTGATGCAATTAAAATCCCTCAAGGGGGGTACTTCAAGCGTTTTCAGGTCTAAGTATGGTAATGGCGTATCAGGAATGGAAAGAAGATCAGAGGAGTCATCGGAAAGATCACCTAATGACCTTGGCGAGCCTATTGTAGAACTGTTGGAAGCTGGGGATGGGGATCTTCTAATGCCGAGCGGAAACTTATCCTTGTCGTCGAGCATGAAATTTCTGTATGAAAAATTGAATCCGTTAGCTGCATCCTCTTTCATATAGCTCTGCAAAACGGGTGGGTCTTGAGGGAGAAAGTCTGAAGGATCATTGTATATTAAATCAGTGCTGTTGTCGTCAAGTTCAAATGAGGAGTGACTAAGCTCATTTGTTGTTGTAATGTGATCGAATGGGGGTTCTTCACCCAGAGGTTCTTCCTCTTCTTCTTCTTCTTCGACTTCGGGCTCTAAGGATTCAGCTATAACTCTGGATATAGTTTCTAAGTATGATTGTTCCAGAGCCTCGGTCATTTTAGTAGGCCGTTTCGGCGAAGCTTTTGCTTTTTTCGGAGTTGTACTTTTTGCCTTCTTTTCTGCTGGTTTCTTTCTGCTTCCCGATGAGCCAGCTACAGCAGCAGGCGGGGTGACCACTGCAACAACTGGTGATGTTTCGGGGGGTGGAGATACGTCGAGAGTTTTTGGAGGTGAAGACGCAGCAACTAGAGGGGATGACCTCGTTGGAGTTGCCACTACTGGAGTTGGCCGCGTTTGAGTCGCCGCTACTGTAGATGTAGATGAGGTGTTTGTCGCTACTGAAGATGGCCGCGGTGGAGTAACAACTACTGGAGTTGGCCGCGTTTGAGTCGCCGCTACTGTAGATTTAGATGAAAGAGTTGGCCGCGTTTGAGTCGCCGCTACTGTAGATGTAGATGAGGTGTTTGTCGCTACTGAAGATGGCCGCGGTGGAGTAACAACTACTGGAGTTGGCCGCGTTTGAGTCGCCGCTATTGCAGATGTAGATGAAGTGGTTGTCACTACTGAAGATGGCCGCGGTGGAGTAACAACTACTGGAGTTGGCCGCGCTTGCGTCGCCGCTACTGTAGATTTAGATGAAGTGGTTGTCACTACTGAAGATGGCCGCGGTGGAGCTACCACTGCTGGAGTTGGCCGTGGTTGAGTTAACACTGCTGGAGACGGCCGTGGTTGAGTTAACACTGCTGGAGACGGCCGTGGTTGAGTTAACACTGCTGGAGACGGCCGTGGTCGAGTTAACACTGCTGGAGACGGCCGTTGTGGAGGTACTACCACCGGAGATGGCCGACTTACTGCTACTGATGGAGATGTTCGTGGTGACGGTACAACTTCTGAAGACGGTCGTGATGGAGGCTCAGTCACTACAGGTGGCCGTGACGGAGGGTCAACCACTGCAAGTGGCTTCGACGGAGGGTCAACCACTGCAAGTGGCTTCGACGGAGGGTCAACCACTGCAAGTGGCTTCGACGGAGGCTCAACCACTGTAGGTGGCGGCCGTGATGGAGTAACATCCAAGGGAGATGGCTGAGGTTCAGATACTTGCATTGGAGTGGATGACTGAGATGATGATGATGATGCCACAGGTGGTGGCGGACTTGATTGTGAATTTGAAGCAACTGGTGACGTGCCAGCAATCTTAATACCGTTTGTCGACATGACGATTCCTGCTGCCGCGCTCATTGCTAACATAGTTCGCGTCATGGTGAACTCATCAATCCGCCCAGACTTGAGAGGAGTGCCAGATTTTTTACGTTTTGAAGAACTGCTCGTGGAGTCAGACGCAGAATTTTCCAACGGATTATTGGCAGTTTCTGTGGAAGCAGGTAATTTTTTGGCCGGTTCCTTCGCAGCCTTTTTGGTTTGCTTAGTATCTTTAGTCTTTTTCACGGCCGCAACTGAAGTCTTATCAAGTTTTGTAGCGTTCTGCTTTGTCGTAGATTTGGTCGGAATGATTTTCTTGGAAGAACCCGCCTTACTACTTTGAGTTTGCTTCGGCTTTGGAACTTCCGCTTTACTCGCTTTCTCGGGGGCAGTTGGGCTGGTTTTCTCAGGAGTTGCAATTATTACAGCTGCTTTCACTAGTCGTTTATTGGAAACGGTAGCGTGCTTTGGTGCAGGTGGGGGTGGAGAAATGTCTCTCTTTGGGTATGGCCTACCTCGCTCGCCCCCACGCAATTTAGTATTTTTAGTTTTCCATTTGATGCCAACTGGCGCCACGGTTTTCTCCTTCTTGGGGTTCACTGCGCGCGATGCTTTATCTGTGGTGGTAGTGGTCGCTTTGACACTTGTGTCCGGCACGGAGCAGCATGCCGCTGGAACAGCCGCAGCTGCTGCCACAGCCGAGGAATGATTAAGAGTGGATGATGATTCGCTTTTCGTGGTGGAGGACGATGATTTTCTCGTGCTTGTCGATTGCTTCTCCTTACTTTTCGCGGAGGGTCCCGGTTTCGGAGGAGGAACCATGGGTTTCTTGAAAGACGGTGTCGTGGACTTGGCAGCCGCTGCGGAAGTGCTTGGCTTATTTTGAGCAGACTGTTGTTGTGCATTGCTTTTCGCAGCAGATGACTTTCGCTTTCCGGATGGAGAATTTGCATTTTTAGAATTAGCCGCAGCCCTTTTAGGCTTGGCCGGTGGTGGCGCGATGCCCATTATGGAAGGTCGACCCACCCTTCTGGCGAGTAAAATACAGTCATGGGCGCTAATATTTGGGTTGCATATCACACAGTTTGGACACACCGAAACTGTGGCAGGTGCTGGCGCCCTGCTGGCTGTGACTCGAATACACTCTGCATGGAATCCTGATAAGCAGCTTTCACATGTGACATTGACATCTGGAATAATAGTTAATATTTTTAATTTGAAAAAATATGATAACCGCTCATTGTGGAGTAGTAGTCATTTAGGTAGGTGCAAATTCACAATTTTTAAAGCATAATAATTAACGGTACCTTTCTTCTCGCACACGGTACACTCGTACCGCTTTGCCTTGGCTCGTCTTCGCTCAGCACCGGAACGACTAGTTGAAGGTTGTGGTTCTGGCATTTTCAGACTGTCCGGGTCACTTCTTCGTGACCTCTTTGATTTCTACAAGAACATAATATAATTGCAAATAATCAATCACATTAATCACATCGTTCTAAAACAAAAGACAGGGCTTTTCTCTACAAGTTGTTATTGTTTTAGTTTACCCCAACATCGTTGGGATCCACGAAAGCGGCAGACTTGTATTTCGGATTGGCAGTGGTTCGTCGCCGTCTTTCAGTCCGTCGCGATTCCGCCTGTACTTTCTGGTAAACTTCGGGCGTGACGAGTCCCAACTCTGACAGAAAGTTTTCTTGTGTCAAAAAGGATTCCGGATGAGCAGGTTCCACTGGGTAGGCCTTTTTCCGTCGTTTTCTAGGTGGCTGTGGCTGGGCAGGCGGTGGTGCTGGCGTCGGAACCGGTTTCCGCCGAGCAACTACTTTTACTACTACTTTAGCCCTGAAATTGATGAAAATTATCCAGTATTACAAAATTGTCGTATTTTTATAAACTCATGCTGAAGCTATTCTAAAAAAAACAAACGCTTCTTAAATCATTCTGAAGATGAGGAATCTAAGCGTAAGTATATTAGGAGGAACTATAATTTCGCCAAAATACAAACATGATAATAATGCGAAACAAGGCAATGCAATCTCATTCTTTTCCATTCCACATCATTCCACTATGACAACGAACGAGTTCCACTAATACTCTTTGAGTGGAACTTTCCCATGATGTGATATTATTCTGAAAAACGTGACGCAAGAGCAAGCTAAAGCTAAAAAGATGCATGAATGATCATCATCATGTAAGTAAGTAAGAACGTACTGTTTCTTCTTTTGTGCTTTCTTCGCTGTTCGTAAAAGAGCTTTCTCCTTCGCCTTTGCTGCCTTTCGGAGAGCTGTAACTTTCGCCCTCTTCCGCCTCCTGAAAGCTTTCGCAACCCTCTTCATACGTTGTCTTGAAGCTGCAAACGGCTCGCACCTGGTGCAGATGCCAGTAAAAACGTTCTTTGTTATGAGGTCATAGCATTTCCCCTCATTCCGGCAATTCCACCTCCGAAGCTTTTCCATCAAGTTTTTCTACAAGGAAAGAACATATATCACATATTATAAAAAGCCTTCAATTTCCCACTCCCTCCTTCCATGTTATTATCAAGCTTTCTTTTGTTATCTTTTCATCAACGTCTGACGCGAACACGACATCATTCTCCTACCTGCTGTCGGCAAAGTGAACGGAGGTCTTTTACAGCAGCTTGACAAGTGAGAGGCTTGTATCCGCCATCGTCTGGTGGTTTTGGATGCTTTGTGGGGTCAGACAGATACTACAGGGAAAAAAAGAAGAAAACAGCAACGCTTTCAATTAGTTTTTTTTCCACTAACAAAATTCCAAAAGTGCTACAAGATATTACAAAGAAATTATTCGTGAGTGGTGGTATTGGGTTCATATCAGCTCTGGTTGTCACATATCGTTGTCCTGATGATGATGGTATGATGACGATGAAATTATCCAAAGACAAAAAAAGTGTACAGCAGGTAAGTGTGGGATTCATATCAATAACGTGCCAAAGAGGACACTTCCATTCCATACATGCCCTCCTAAAAGAAGAAGCGTGGAAACGCTTTTATACCCAGTTACTCTTCATAATAATAATAATGTCCCTGTCAGTTTTTTTCTCTTCCACGATCTTTCAGCAGTTGTCAAGCACGATCAATCCGATTTTTGACAAAAGGATTGTCTGCGCATTAGTTTTGTCATGCTTTTCCCACTCCAAGAAGGAAGGATGGAGGCGGATGCGGAGGAATTTTCATTTTGGCTGGAGAAAGGAGGCAGAAGAAGAAGAAGAGGCAGAGGGAGTGAAGGAGGTGGCAGCCAAACCCTGAGCGTGTGGAAAGACGTCAAGAAATGGAGTGTGTCTCAACTCGCCCCACTTGCACACCATTTCAATTAATTCTGAATCTGATAAAGCCAACATGGGCACTCCGGCGGCTGCCCTTTATTGCGCAATTTATTTTGTGAGGAAGAAGAAAGAAGGTGGTGGGCAACTCTTCTCGTTATGGATATTACTCTATTCAACTATACACCATCTTTAATGCTATTTGTTCGACAAGGAAATCAAAATGCACGAGAGCAGAATTATTTTTTATGTACCTAATCTACCCTGGATGGAGTCGGAGTTGGTCGTCGTCGTGAGTGAGTATTCTTAAATTGCGAAACTTTAAGGGGGAGGAGGAGGACGATGAGGACGACGAGGAAGAGGGAGAATAGGACTTTTTTTGGTTGGGGAATCCATTATATTATGTTTCATCATTGAATACAAAAGGTGAGTCGGTGGTGAGTGCAAGTCGTATGAAATGCTGCTCAGGGTAGCTAGCTAAATACTTTTATTATCATTAACTATTATCGAATATATTATTCTAGATAAATATGAAAGAAACTATATGGGGCCATATATTATCAAAGGGTGGAAAGCATTTTTTAATTTGATAACAGAGTGAGTGAGTTCCAAATTGAATCTGACGAATAGCGAAACACCGAGGAATGCAAATTTTGGGCAACTTAAGATAACGAAAGCTACAGCAAGAATCAAAGTATCCCATATTATTATTATTATGCATATATTTCCTAACAAGGGAGATATTTACGACGGAGGAGCGAGGTTGCGCAAATCAAATTTGAGACTTGAGACTCATGGCAGCCTAGTAAATATGTTTTTTAAATTGACTAGCATTATACCAAGTTTTGACTGTTATCCGAATTCAAGATACAGAATAAGCACAGGTGTCACATTTTATAACGAGTTTTATAACAAACTCCTCCTATCCGTTTGCATTGGAAATGACTTGATATTTTGACCTTTTCAGTTTCAGCTATCCTTTCTCCTACGCAGCTTTCATAAATTAATAAAAAATTGCATGAAATATAAGTCTACTACATATAATGTCATTCAAAACGTTTATATAAGGTTTCCAGTGATACCCCACATCCTCATCATCATCTCATCTTATCATATTATCATCTCTCGTTTATAATTTTTCTTTTTAATAATGGCTTTGCCCTTTGGCACCTAAACACTCCACGGGCTTCCCTCGCACATTTCTAGTGCAGGGCTTTGCAAAACGGAAATTAAATTTGTCAAAGAAAAACCTATCGAATGTTGAATATTTCTGGGGCTACGGGTACATTTTTTTTTGAGCTACTACAAATTAGCGATAGCGCGACTGGCTGGAGAGAAAGGAGACATTGAAAGACAAGACTCTTGTTTAATATATAAAAGTAGTACACAGAAACGCTCAGTTTCCAGAGAACTCCTTCTCCTCAGCTCAGCAACCAAACACGTTGGTCACATTGAACTCAATCATACTGGGGAAACGATGGAACCGGAACTCATATCATCATTCCACTCTAGGATATTCTTATTCTTCTTCCATTTCCCAAAACATACAATCCAACTTTCCACCAACTCCTCTAAGCGTCGTTCCATTCCAGCCAGCCACCAACTCCAACTTTTCCTTCTGGCTCTGGATGTGCCTGCCTGCCTGGCTACGTGCTCAGTGTGGCATTATAGTGCATTGGCTGCTTTTGTGCAGCGTTATGCACCCTCCCGGTAATCTACAAGGCAACGGCAACGGCATAATATCATTCTCTCTCTCTCTCTCTTCGTCCTCCTCTTCTACTGTGTGTAAAGCCAAACAGTATTGATTATTAGGAGTACTAGTAAGAAATGAAAAGGAAAGAACAAGGCACCACCATATCATCATCATCATCATCATGAAAGTTGCCTGCCTGCCTGCCTGCCTGGTTACACTATAGTCTCTCGTTACAGTGGTGGTGGTGGTAGGCTCCCTGTTTTGTGCTCCTCCAAAAACTCCTCTTATTCCTCCTCTTCCCTTTTTCCCTTCATTTTCATTTTCATTGCAGAGCAAGCGAGCAAGCGAGCGAGTGCAAGCAAGAATGCAATCCAATCCAATACAATGCATATGAGTACACTTTTGCTTGCTTCGCTTCGGTGTGTTGTTTGCAAGACCCCGACCCACAGAGAAGAAGAGCCAGAGAAGAAGAATGAATACAGAATAGCAGTATTTTAGAAAAGTAGTATGTAGTATAATAATATTGTAGAAAAGTGTGCTCCTTGAGCAGCGAGTTAGTTCCCTGTTTTCATGCGATGCAAAAGGATGATGTTGATGAGGATGATTCGATGTTGTGTATCTGGTGTGGTGGTGGTGGTGGTTGTTGTCGGTGGTGCGGTGGAGGAAGACGAACGAAAAGGAGCTCACAGTTCACACACACTCAGTCTATAAGGCTTTTGCCAACAAAACTCACTCGCTCAGTGAGTAATTCCAGTACTACTTACTTTACTTTACTACTGAACTGACTGACTGAAATGCAATGCAATGCAAAGTTTACGGTAGTATGCTCGCTCACACGACGGTCTCGGTCTGTCGTACGTCGACGATCAGGATGACTATTAAAGCTGCAAGTTGGATTTGGATATAGAGGAGTAAAGTAAAGTAAAGTAAAGTAAAGTACGTGTGTTATTATTTGTGGGGGCTCGGCTGCTTCTTCTTTCATGGTTTCTCTCATTCTCTCTCTATCTCTCTGCCTGCCTATGCCTGTGACTTTTTCCTCGTTTTAACTTTAACTGTTCATTTCAATTGCTCTCTGGCTGAAAAATCTGTTTTATCCTACGGGTACAGATGTAGGCGGAAGGGGACGCTGAGATGCAGCCGTCGCACAAGTTGGATGGTAGTGCGGTGCGGTGGATGTGTGGATTGTGGATATTGTGGATGCGAGAAGAGATGAGATGAGATGAGGAATAAAATGAGGATGAGGAGAGGATCGGATGGAAAAGAGAAGGATGAGCAGAGAGTTAACGCGAGAGGCAGAGGTGAGGTGAGAGGAAAATGTTGTGAGATGATGCTCGTTCTCACAAACACGACACGAGAGATGTTAAAGAGCGTGTTAGAGAATTGAGAAGGATTTTTCTGATTTCATCTTCTCCTCAATAAAGGATGTGTGTAACTCATCATAAATGGTAAGGTAGTTCTCTCTCGCCGTTGCTTCTTGTGACATAAGGCAAGCAAACAAGAGGACGACTGCGACTGCACTAACCAGCCACTGATTGAGTATTGAGTATTTTATTGTACTAACTTGCGATGCGACTATCTATATTCATTCCTTTTTATATTTCTGGCTAAAGGTTTTGCTAGCGGTGATAGCGACATATATAGTGTGTGATCTAATGGAAATTGAATAAATGACATATATGAACCCTATGGAATACCATTTTTAGTCAAGCAAGACACAACTCTCGTCGTCTCTATTAGTAAATTCGCGAGTTGATTTTACATGATCTTTCTAGTCAGAGTGGTGACACAGAAGCTACCTGACTAATCAAAGAATCTCAGTGATTCTTGTCACACAGGGAATGGAATAATAATTGCAGTTTTTTAAAATTGGTAAGGGAATCCCTACTTCTCTTCTCCTTCTCTATAAAATGAAACGCTGCAGCGCCTGCAGCATGATAAGACTCTAGAATACTGAATCTGAAGTTTTAGAATATCGCCCAAGCATCTCTTCTTGTCTCTTTACTTGTTTTCCTAATGAGCATAATGTCGTTTGCTACACTTATCAGCCTCTGAACGGAAACAGTATCATTATTATTATTATTATTAACAATTGTTGAGACTCGCTATGAGTTGGGTTGGAGTTGGATGGAAAGAAGGAAGGATAATATGTAGCATCACTGGCATCATCATCATCAGCAAAAGACAAGTGCATAAAGTCATATTACTTATTATTATTCTCTATTTTAACAACATTAGCATTTCACACAGGGCTTTTTTCGAGCTGAATGGCTAAGCTAAAGTAGCTGAAGCTGCTGCTACTTACTATAATCTAAAACTTGAAGAGAAGACCGACTACTTTATACTTGCTTGCTGCATGAGTGAGGTCTCTCTCTCTCTCTCTCTCTCTCCTTTTCTTCTTCTCTCTCCTCGTCCATCCATCCATCCGTTGCCAAGCAAAAAGCTTTTTTAGTAGAGTATGTAATATGGCCCCAGCAGCAGCACCAACTCCACCACCATCACCATCACCAATTTTTTAAGCCGTGCGTCGACCAAAAAACCAAAGGTATATAATACAACTCTCCTCCTCAACCTCAACTCTCCTCAATTCTCTGGCTCTTCTTGGGTACACAAAAACCTTTTCTACAAAATGCATTCAGCAGCATTCACGGTTTCGTTCGCTCGTTCGTTTCGTGGGGCATGCCTTATGTCGTTCGTGCAAAAGCAAAATACCACACATAAAACGAGGACTACGGACTACTACTACGTACGACGATGTCGAGGACGACGACGACGACGATGCGATGGGATGATGATAATATTGGAGTTTTTGGAGTAGTAGTAATACAAGTGGAATGAGTGCTACAGAAAATATATGGAGTTGGGGCACTCTGCATCATTTCTCCTTCCAATATCCACACACAGCAGCAAAAAGCAATTTAAGCAATCCACAACACAAAATCCCAATTCCCTTTTTTATTTTATCTCCTCGCTTTTTTCTGTCCTTTGATTCTGACGGCGATTCCCATATATTCCGTCCGTCATATGTCCTTCACTTTTGTAGATGATGTGTATGCCACTAACTAACTAATATGCCTCAAGTCTTTTTTTACAGGAGATTCGGCTGCAATACAGATTTTTTTCTGCTGATAACAATGATGATAAGCATGCATGCATGGCACTCACTACAACTAACTACTACCAACTGCAAGAGAGCAGAGAGGAAAACTGGTGTGGAGTGGAGGAGCTTTTTTTGACATGAAATTTCGGCTGAAGCAGAGAGAGACTATAATTGTAATGCTCGGAAAAGCTAGAAAGAGGTTTGTCATTTTTGTCAAAAGTTAGTTTCGCTGTAAGAAGAGACCATTGTCGTTGCCGTTGGGCATTAGGATATTGGAATTGGTCAACTGCAATGCATGGAATGGAATTTGGTTAAATGTCAATAAAGCCCCAGTCAAGTAGTCTCTGGAAACTTGGCGTGGAGGAGCAGCAGGAACGAGTTAATGTCAAAAAAAATGTGTATGCGGCCCGAGGAGAGGACACTTTTTTGTGGTGTCATGCTCATCCGACAAAATGATCTTGTTGACCAGTGATCAGTGAAATTAGCCAGTCCAAAATAACTACATGATGCCCGTCGTCCACCGTGCTACTACTATATGGTCGTAGTGTTGTAGGTGCTTACAAATTGACTCAATTCCCAAGGAAATTGAATTTCTAGATGATTCAATTGTGCAACAAAAAAAATGTGGAAAGCAACAAAACTATGTATTTCTTTAACTTACTTGATGCTGGGAGCAAGCCAATGCAATCCGATTTTGTAATGCGTTAAGCAATTTGAACAAATTGCCAATGTCGATCCCACTTTTCACCTGGTGGGGCAGCAACTGGGAGTCGGGCACGATGAAGTCAGCGGGTACTTGAACTGGGTGAGCCAAACATGGCCTACCAGATGGCTGCTGGGGCTGGGGTGGTGGAGGGTGCACCGTCACTTGTTGACCTGTGGTGGTGGTGCCAGCCATCATCATTGCCAATGCAGCTCTACTGGTGCTGGGAACGGGCTCCATTTTCGGGGAAGTGTGCACCACCGCAAAAGGAAGAGATCGAGATCGTCGTCGTCCGAAAGTATGGTACGTGTGGAAAAATTTTACCACCACCCCATTCCGCTATTCTCACACATTTAACGAATTTCAGAGTTTGTTGGACACGAAATAAAAAATAGTCAATTAAAACTTATCCAGCTGACAGCAGTTGTACTATTTAATCCACCTATGTCAAAATGTGAAATGTTGGTTTCGTAGTATTATGTATTAGTGTTTTTGTTGTCGTCTCTCTACGTCGACAAGAGCACATTCACTCAGTCCGTCCGTCACTTGAAGACTCAGGACAAGGTATAACTTGCGTGCGAGTTCCCTTCTTCTTTCTTCCTTTCTTCTTGGATTCAGGAGGAGTTCTGGATGTGCTTAGCGAGGTTGTTGGAAGCATATAGGATGGAGATGAAGCCGAGGAGAGGCACCACCACCACCATCACTCACAGAATGGACTAATATTGTGCATGGAGAGTTTGTTGAGATGGAGCATAGTTTTGTGCGTGCACACACACAACCCGTAGAAGTGTAGTATGGATGGATGGAGTAGTATGGAGTATAATATGGTAGTAGTACAGAGAAGAGTTGTTGGAGTTGGAGGTTTTGTGGAGTTGATATGGGTAGCAGATAAATTGCTAGGTTTGTGCTCAGGGGCAAAGGTAATTTTGAGGGAATGCTATGCTGCTGGAGAGAAGTCGAGTCGGTCGAGGTTGCCCTGGTTGCTTTTGCTTTTGCTTCACTAGCTCCAGCTATCCTATTAGCTCTCCAGCGTTCCGTTCCTCGTCTCTCCTTTTTTTCGCCAGCTTTAATGCCAAATAGGGGCAGTCGTAGTAACGATGTGTTGCTGTTATTGTTGTTGTCGTTATTATTGAAGGAGTACTTCACTCCTGTCCCTCCTGCCCCGGTGATGATGATGATGATGATGGTGATCCGGTTATTGGGTATACTTTTTCCTCCTAACCTATGATTTCTTCCTAGCTTGACATTCACAATAATAATTTTGCTGGTCCCTTTCCGTCTCTCTCTCTCTCTCTTTGTCGCTCTTTCTCTGTTCCTTTTGCTTTTGCAAGCGGGGCCGACGAGGAGGAATTTTGCAAAGAGATCTGTATTGCTACGATCGTCGTGGTGGTACGCTATGCACTATATATTGGTATGTTATGAACTTTTTGCATAGAAAAAGTGCAAATTGGGTTTGGTTTGATTACTGTGGCCGATGGTCAAGTGAGGATGGTATCACTTTCCTTAAAGATTCTGAAGCTCTAGAAACATTTTTGTATTTACTAGTAGTGGTGTGGTGATGATGACGACGACGAGATGGTGAGATGCAGATCAAAAGTAAACCTTCTACTGACACATCTCGTCTTTCTTTGTCCCTTGCTTGCCCTGGTCGTCGTCGTGTACCCTCACTGATCTGATGACTGCTGCTGTTGTCCTTCGCCCATAACTTTACTTCCATGAAGATAATATGAGCGGAGCGGAGAGAGGAGAAATTTAAAAGTGTGTGTGTATAGAGCAGTAGTGTGGCAAGGCAAATGCTGCAGCAGAATCACTGGACTGGACTACTACTACTGCTATTACTCCTCCATACACCAGAAGAGATGAGATGAGGAACACAAGAGCACACAGCAGAAAAGAGATTTTTTACGAGGAGGTAGTCAAGAATAAGAAAGTGGAATAGAGGATTTTTTTTCTTCTCCCTTTTTCTTCAGAGAGACCAACGGGGAGTTTGTGTGTGCTGGTGCTCTCTTCTCTTTCAAAAGCATTCTGATAGCTGCACACGAGAGAGGAGAGCAGGAGGAGACCCATCCGTACGTAGTACACACTTTTTCGAAGACGACTTCTCCGGTGGTGGCGATGACGATGATGATGTTGATGATGATGTTTTTTCTCTTCTCTCCTCTGCTAATGTTGCCATTTGCTACTACTGGCCCCGCTGGAAGAAGTGTTGTTGGTGTTTTACGCATACGGAACGGACTTACTACAGACGGACCCAGTCGGTGTATATCCTGTGCCTGTAGAAAAAAAGGCAATGCAATGTTGAGTTTGGTATTATATATTATGGTAGCAGCCTAGCCTCTGCCTGATCATGATCATCATCATCACCATCATCACAAAAAAAGTCTTAATGGAATGGAAGGGCTTGTTGGTGAAACTCACGTAAGGAGTTTCCCTACTACTTTACTTGCCGTTGCCGTATACATTGTACTAGATGTCGGAAAAAGGCTGTATTTTTCAGATTTAAAACGTGTAGATATGGAGAGCTTATTATTATCGAGGAATAGGCTGGCTGCACATGTATTATATGATGACGACGACGACGGTGTGGGCTATCTCCACTGCTCTGCCTGCACAAGCAATATCATCACAAAAGAGGGGAGTTGAAAATATGTTAAAGAAACACGGCAGCAGCACAGCGCAGCGGTCTGGCTCTGGTCTGCTGCTGGTCTAGGCCGTGCATTTCGGCATTTATAGTAGAGAGAAGAAGAGCTCTAACTTAACTGGGTTGTGTGCAGAGAAAAAGCATTGACAAGCAGCACACAGTAACCAAAACGGATAGGATTGGATTTTGAGGTTCTCCCTGAGAGTGTTCAGAAAAAGCATGTTGTTGCAGTACAGCAGCAGCAGGAGCAGGAGTATTCCTAAATGTCTTTTGTGTGCAATACATAACATCATCAGAAGAAGGAAAACAAGCAAGCAAGTTACTTTACTTCAGCGTTGTTACTACTACTACTTTACTCCTTTTTACTCTTTTCCGAAGACTTTCATGTGAGTCTCCTTCCTCTATGCATTGTCATATCCTCTGACTGATTGTGAATTCTCGTAGTCGTAGTAACTGTATGGAAAAGAGGAGAGCTAGAATAGAAAGAACGAACTGCCAGGGATTCTCCTCAGCAAACCTCAAGTCTTCAACAAAAGCTAAAGCACATCTCTCTCTGTTCAGGGAAGGCTAGGCTTGTCTCTCTCCTTCTTCGTTTCATGTGTGTCTGCTGCTCGCATTTTTACATTGCAACGCAATGTGTCAGTAGGAATAAGGAATCCTGTTATGGTAAGGGCTGCTGCTTGCTACTCTAGCATCTAGTCACAATGCATGCACATCTCTTCTTCAGCAAATTATGGAGTACGGAAAACCAAAGGAGAATAATATGATATTATTATATGTACAGGAAAACGAGATAGATCCATCCGAAAAGGAATAGCGTAGTAAACTCTAATAGTAGAATAGCTAAAGAATAGCAGGCAAATGGTTTATATATATATATTTTGTGAAGCACCACGAGAACGAGGAAAGCCTTTTCGGCTACACTTCCCTGACTTAGCCTCCCAGTAGTAACGGCGTGGCAGCAGCAGTAAGGAATTAAACAAGGGACGACGACTCGACTGGGAGTAAGCAGGCAGGCAGGCATATACTCCTCTCCGTCCGTCCTGCTCTCCTGATACCTAACCTAACTGTCAATGCATTATTCCTTATTCCTTCCCCATTTCCATACTCAACCCGTAGTCTGTGGGGCTAAGGCTAGGTGCATGGTCATTAAAGCTAGGCTCTTGGTTCGTGATGTAAAAATCTACATTGCAATAAGGGAGTAGTAGTAGAAGAGTAGAGGAAAAGAGACAAACAGAGAAGAACTCATCTTTGCTTGTCATGTCATGTCCTCTGGCTGGAATTGTATTATATAGGCAAAGGGAGAGGAGTGGAAATGGAAATCGGATATGAATACGAAAAACGATTATATTATAAAATGGGAATGAACAACAACAGGAGAGTAAAGTACGTACGTACGTACGTAGACAAGTTCCTTTGAAGATTTTTCGGATGCGAGAAATCTCTATGTAGATCTCTATGCTTGCTTTCAATTCCCTTTCCAGCAAAAAAAATCTTATTAGCACTGATTTTCAACTCAATAGCAATAACAAGGTTAAGGAATGAGCAAGACGAAGAGTATGCTTCATCTACATTTTTTTTCTCGTGTTGAGCTACACAGATTCATTCCAACTACCGAAAATGAGGTGGTAGGTAGGTGGTGGTACAGGTAGTAGTGAATCGAATATATATGATAGAGGAACCTGGACCGTATGATCCTACTAACTACACTATACTACTACCTGGTGGACTATATAGTGTTTTGGGGGAGACTCTGGAGAGCTGTTTGTCGCGGACACTGGATAAGCTTATTACCTATGAAGGTAGCAGTAGTCGACACGCAATTCAGGCAGGGAAGAGTAACTAGTTGCATGTAACCACTCTTTTCCAAATTTTCTTTTTCCTTCCTTCCTCTTTTACAACCATCCACATCCCTTTCCGTGATTTAACGCCAGTATAACTAACTGGGTGGATGCTCCTACCCACTACTCACCACTTTGTTTCTGGGGATCGGATCCCTGTGAGTTTACTTGTCATGTCGGTCTCCTCGTTGCCATGGACCGCTCTCTCTCTCCTGCTGCTGCCACCAAAGATTCAAGATGTTTTCGTGGTGTATGTATAGGTATATTATGTATGTATATGGAATGGCTTTAGAGGTGGTGCGGTGGTGGCGAGGAGGTAATTGTATGGATCGGAAAGGGAAGAAAGGAAACGAAGGAAAGAATGGGCAAGTGAGAAAGGAAAGAAACTCAGGTTTTTTTTAAGTACCAGCACTCTTATGCACAATCTTTTATGATGATGATGATGCTCTTCTATTATAAAAACAGATATATAATATGCAGGTATTTCTTCTCCTCCGCTACGTTGTTGTATGGAAGCAGAGATGGAGCATTATATAGAACCTGGGAATGGAATTTAATATTCTTTACATCACACTCACACAAGAAGACTTCAAAAAATGCTTTTAATTATTATGTTGAAAACGTGCTCAATGAAATGAAATGTTTGTCCACCAAAAGCTATCTAGTTTCCTCACATGCATCCAGTTGTTCACAGACAGAGACAAATGCAATATTTTTCCCATTTTGTTGACGGATTTAGGCTGATTATGAATCACGAAAACGAAAGCTAAATATCATTATCATTAGAGCATCATCAACCCAGTATCCAAAGCATTACTCAAAAAAAAAAACTTGGAGAAGAAGAAGAAGGAGTGCAGTGCAGGACTTTGGAATTTACAGTAGTTGCTTACCAGGTAATAATTCTCTGGATATACAAACACCGTTCGGTACTACTGTAAGAAAATCTGACTGGAATAATATGCATACCATCATCATAAGCAGAAAATGCAGCGTAAAAAATTATCAAAAAGCCTACAAATAAAGTTGATCCCAAAATATCGACTACAGCAAGTAATAAATTTCCCCAATTTATAAACACTCGAACAGGTAAAAAAGAATTTGGTGGATGAAAAGTATATGGGATTTTGTATGCCCACATTGTTTCAATTAAAACTCCAACTGATGCACGTAATGTTGTCACGGGGAAAAAGAAAAAAAGTCACACGCAAAACTTTTGCCTCTGGATTCCGCAACTCTAATCTACCATAGCATCTATCTATCTCTCTCTCTCTCTAGCTCTTCATAATAATATCATATCTGATGATACATATGAAATGGAAGCGATTAAGCTATATAAGGTTTGGAGGCAGAATGTTGAGAGTTGAGTTGAGAGCATAGTACATCCAAACTTGTTCGCTTGCTGTTCTATGACTATGCCAATAATAAATTCTTTGCCATTTACATCTCGCTCGACTAGTGTACCTCGTTGCGCCACACACACCAACCACCATACAGGCACCAGGGCACCACCTTGTTTTCGCTGGAGATTCTCTGCTCTGCCTGATCAAGTTGAGACTCTGTCTCTTTCTTTCTTGTTGGGGCAAAATAAAAATTGCGATTCTGCGAGAAGGAGAAAATGTCCGAGAATCCCAACAACAAAACTACAATAACAATTCTTCTACGCCTTGAAGGACCCGCCTCATATCCTCTTTCAGACTACACGACGACTACACCACCTTTCTAACCTTAAAGTCTAAAAGTCTACCATGCATATATTTTGGACTAGCCTCATGAATATTATGTTAAAAATTAAAAAATAACAACATCAAATGCGTCAGTCTTCTGACGGTGATGATTTCACTCTTAGGGAATTTAAGTTTTAGTGAGTTTCCTTATACCTGCGCCTCTCCCTAGCATATTATCTTCCATTATATCATCATTGCCTCTTATGACAAAAAAGCAACCTTTAGGTATCCTATTATTATCAAAAGGAGTAATGTTGTAGAAAAGCAAATGGGAAGAAGAAGAAGTAGAAACTACATCTGAATAGGATCATCGCATCGTTCGAGTTAGTTTCATTTTCCATTCTCCACGTTGAGCTAAAGCTAAAGTGAAGTCACAAGAAGAAGACTCTCGAGTGATAAATGAATGTGTGTAAATCTACAATATATACTTCATTTCGGATTGCAAACTATCCAGTTTACGGTAGTTTACTCGTTCGATAGCCAATCACACTGGCACGAACACGCGATAAAAAGAAACTCACATAATACTTAACTTTTCTGAAAGAGTAAGAGCGAGTGGAGCGGATGGATGGGATTTCTTCGTTCGTGGTGGTGGTGGTGCATGGTGGTTCTCTTCTGGCGATGCTGTGATGTTCTCGATCTTCATGGTTTTTTTTGGTATAAAGAAAGAAAGATGCGAGAAATACCATTCTGCTCTGCCATGATCATACCACCATCACAGCAGCAGCGTTCTGTGTTTTTTTTGCCCTGCCTGGCTATACTCCACATTATCACTCCGGTGGCAACTAATGGGGCAAGTTGATACTGTCCCGTGACAGAGCTTCTCCATCCAGTAGAGATAACTCCAATTGCATGGAGGTGGAGGAGGTTCTCAGCACGACGGTGGTGGTGGTTCTTGGAGATTGAATTAGCATGCGGACAAATTGAGATGATGATGATGGGGCCGATTAGGATACGGAAAAATGGTGGAATAGTATGACATGGATAGTTCACGAGAGAGGTGGGTTACATCAGGATAATATGACCATGCTATTGATGGAGAAGATGTCACAGTTGGAAAGACGAACATGCATTTATGAAATTAAACGTCATGCCACTGCCGTAAAACACCTAGAGGAATCAAAATTGGATATTTTTCATCGATCGCCGATCGGCAAACAATCGCTACGCTACTATGATCTTTGGAAGGTGAGGTGGGGTGGCAGTTGGCATACACGACACGACTACTACTCAGTCAGAGAGGAACAACTCCAAAAACTCATCATCCAATACCAGAATTACCTATATTGTACAAGGATGAGATAGGCAGACAGATGTACAATCTCACGCTATTTTTGGAACCAAGAAAAAGGTGTATTATGTTCATGTCATTAATTTATGTGGTAGGCTTATTTATTACACAGATTTGCAACTAATTCGTTTCGCAAAGGTTTCAAGTTACTCAATTGTCAAAATTGGTAGCATCATTTGCTAATACTATACTATCAAATAAAAACTGTTATCATTGACTATTATTAGCAAGCACTTGATGTGAAAAAGGGATCCAGCATGAGTGAGCAGTGAACTGCTTGGTCTACGTGACTTGAGCCGAGTTCCAACAAGGAAGTGGAAGTATAATCTTTCAAAATATGCAAGACGAAATTGTCATTATTTTTTATTACTGAAATAATAATCTGTAAAGTTTCGCAAGATTTTTATGGATTACTGATGATTTAGTGACAGTATTGAGAGGAAATGACGAAATGTGGTCCTGCTTAACGTGACAGTTGCTCAATAAGTGCTAAAAGAATTTTGACTAAAGTATTTGAGGTGGCGGTGTACATGTATATATTACTTATATATTATACACATTCATGACTCATTGCGATTTCCTCATGTGATCATAATTAGGAAAAGAGAGAATCTTTGGGGGTGTCTGCGGGATATACTGTACTACTACCGACGGCCGACCAACTTGTGAGAGGAGGGATTGAAGTTGACTCATCTCGTAACTATCGAACGAGCCGAACGGAGTGGAGTTTTGGAGTGTATAACTCCTACATAAGTAATATTATGCGTTTTTCACTCGTATCTCCTATCATACGCTGATGCTGTCGCTTTTATGAAGGCTCCATTGTGTGAATGTGAAACACACATTCTTCTTCAACTTTTTTTTATTATTTATTTTACAAAGGTTGAAATGCAACGCGTTTGACGCCGATTTTATAAGCAATGAGTAATCTAGTCAGATCAACGACACATTATTATATTAAACATTCTAATCGCCAATTGCCGTTGGAAATGTCTATCTCTGAAGCTAACTCAAAGTTCGATTCATTTTTATTATTGTTATGGAAGTTTACTCAAGGTTATGTCCCACGTTGACATAGGACTGACACCCAGCTTTGATTACTTTAATTTCCTTTGACGTTTTTTATTACTCATCCCATAATCCCATCCCTAATAATGTATTGAAGAAGGTTACTTGCTTTCTCTGCGTCTAGCGCCTCGTCTAATACAGTAACGCAAAACCGCATTTGACAATGCATCATCATACAGGGGTTTCTTAAAATCAGAATTCGTTTTAAATTTGGGTTCAAGTGAGTTGCTGTTTGCTACCGAATTTTAAATGACAGGTAGGTATATAACTATAATACATGAAACATAACATAATAATGCGACAGACCAGTAATGTCTGCGAGTGGCAAGTCCACTGTGAAAATGTTGATTGATTTCGTGGATTTACGTGACCACCTCTTGATACCGTGCTGCTGCTTCATATATTATGCGTGTCTGGATCTGAATTCGTTTTGCTAGTTCCACGTGTAATATTTCAACTAAAATTATGTACACCATCCAACCATCTGAACCACCCTTTCCAAAGGATATTATTACTCTTCATATTCCTTAATCAACATTTTTATGCTTCTGAATCAAGTGCTAGGTTGATTATGTTTTCCGAATGTAGTCAAACTATTACAGTCAAGCAGGTCCAATTTAGTTTTCACTTGTCTTGAAGGAAATCGCATAATTTATTTAGTATGGATTGGGATTTGCGATAGCTGGCAATAAATTGTAGCGTTACAATGAAATAATCGGGAAGTACGAAGTATGTCGTATACCAGTTAAAAGTTTTAAAATTATGTAGTGGCTATATATTACAAGCAGCACTCACGTTCACGTATAAAACAGTCATGTTTGCATATTTGCTGGCTGAATGAGTTAGAGCGGCTACTGCAACGCCAGTATGCCTAAAAGGAACTAAAACACGTGCTACAAGGAAAAATATAATCAACCAATTAATTTGTAATTGATAATAATAGTAAGATGATATGATAAGCAGTAGTACTAATGCTACCATTGCGTTTTATTAGGATATTGGAAACAAGCTTTTAACTTATTGACGCATGTTCCCACAAACTGTGTACCCATATCCACTTAACTTAAAATACTATTTGAATGCTCCATTGAAATTTGGTTTAAAAACAGAAGATTCGTATGTAACATAACCCAATTAATTGAGACGGATACCGTTTACATTATTAGAATTTAACGATAGTATTATACCTACTGTTGTAACATATTTCCACATTCCTCACAAATCAAACACGACCCTTTTTGTTGGAAATAAAAGTTTATATACTCACTCTCTACTTGTGTTATTTTTTAGCCAAACACAAATCGACAAACTCATTTTTAACAAGGATATTGTGACGATTTGTTGATAATGCAATTTCTACCCGACTGACAATACATGTGATCACGAGAATATATATGCCATTTATATTAATACTTCAAAGAACTTCAATACTTCGTCACATTTTTAGGTATACATGCAAGAAACATGAATGAAAACGTGCCTTCCAACTTTCCAGCTTCTGGATAATAACGTGAAGACGTCTTCGTTTCCTGTTAAGAGTACGTCTCATATATCACCCACCCACCTACATTTAAGTACACAGCAAATTGGCAATTTCAAAGGATCTAGTTTCCACTGTAACGAACAACTAACAGGAGGCTATTATGGAAATGAATGTTGGAGTGATCCAGGAAACATTCAACGATGCAAGCAATTTGATTTTAGTTAAATCTGATATATGCTAGACTGATGTCACCACAAGGTCCACAATAATCTAAAGGGAAGGTGAGATTCGAATCATTCCAGTGTTGGAAATTCTTCATGAAAAATAGTTACGTATGCGAACCGATTGACGTAGAAATTATAAAAGATGATGTCATGATGTCAGCTCCCAATGCTGAGTGCCTGAGTGACCCTGTCCCAAGAGATTCTTTCATTGCATATGTGTGATTTCAAAAAATATTATAGAACATCGTAACTTACCTTTGTTAACTTGTTATCTACGCGATTTTACTTTGATTGTAAGGTTTGCACGTACGTAATAGATTTAATCTCATATCAAATTAAATCATCAAGACAAGATAATCACTGCGGAATGGCATATTATTATGTAATGCGAGAAATACTTTCCAAATCCTGTCACTGCCCAGTTTCCAATATTCCAATCCAACCTGATATGACGTGAACTGCTTCCTGCTTTTTTAAAATGGCGTTTGGCCTGGCCTGGGTGTGTATCCATGAGTTTTAAAGTTTTATGTGTATGGATTCTCGAAACTTTGTGTAAACTATAACCCCACCTGTAACGGCTTGTCATTTAAAGTCGTAGCTAATTCATTTTGTTTGAAATATAAGAATTGATGCCTGATGCCGTGTACTTGCAAGCTAAGATAGTAAATTCGTAGCAGGATTATAACTATTGTATTCTAATTCTAACTTATTTGCAGACTTTTAAATTAAAACAATATGATAATATTCTTAAATTTTTTATCGCGTTGCCTGTTTGTTTTACATTAATTAAGCCATGTTATGCAATGACATCAAAAATGTACATTTTACAATCTTTTTACAGAATGCGCCTGTTATTGAAATGAGTTTATATATAGTGCTTGTGTTCAGTAGTGTTCATGATCAAAGCCCAAAAGACAAAACTTTTACATCCACGAGGCAATTTACTAATTTTATCCATTGTGTAGCCCCTTCACCTTCCCCCGTTTTTTCTTGGATTTTTTATTTTATGTTTTTGAAATTGAAGCCATTTAAGTCATTGCGAAAGAGAGTAGGTAGAAAAATAGAGTCTCCAGTCGCCTGGTCTACTCATGTTTGATGTGTTATGCTTATTATGTGGATACTGCTGCTGGGCACCATGTAGACACCACCACCACCTCTCTTCCATGATGTCCTGTCGCGTCTCCTTTATAGGCTACATTTGCCCCAGCAGCATCCCCAGCGATACTCACCGTGAAGCTGCAACAGACTTGTACCCTACCCACCCGACCCTTCCTGCCTCCGCTTTTTATTGAAACATCACTCCCTTATAAAAGGAAAAAGACCATCGAATTTCTTGATCAAATTAAGTGTATTTTCTTGCATGCAAATGCTACGTGACATTTTACATGAATACTATTACTTTACTTTTTTTATTGAATCTCACGTCATCCGACCGAGCATCTATCTTAGGAATTAATACTTGGATATTCTTATGATTACATTCAAGGAAAAGAACCATTTCAAGCCATTAAAGTTTCCATAGGTACCAAGAAGGAGCATCATATTAAATCTTGATATCAATATCAATACACAACTCTCCAGCAGCAGTACAACCATTTCCTTTCATTACAAATCGTCTCCAATAATAATTGCTTTTCCGGATTATAGGCACCCACCACCACACACCATCCATGCCACCACACCACAACCAATAACTTCCACCCATGTCATGCATGATGATGTTCATCTTTCCAAAAAAAAAACACGGAGTAAGAGAGCTGGGTGAGTTTTGGGAGTGAGTGTGTGGCAAGTAAGTAAGTGGGAACTTGGGAACCCACAGACAGTGTTTTATATACACCACCAGCCAGCCAGGCAGCCCGTAATGTAATCGAATTATTTTGTATACTATTTCACTCCAACCAAGCAACTCCATCCAACTATCTCACACACACACACAGGGCATCGCACAGTGGTATCTTATAGGAAATTGAAAACTTGCCTTGATTTCTTCCTACTTGTTCCACCTCCACCTCCTCCTCCTCCTCATCCCCACCACCACCATCTTACAAGTCCCTATCAACCTCCTCATCTCGCATCACGTCTCTGTAGCTAGATCCACCTCGCAACCACCACCACGACGGCGACAACTGTGCGAGCTGGGCCAACTACAACTATTAAACTCCTTCTTCTTTCCTTTCCCTTCGCTCATGCTTCTCCCATCTTCACAACTTTGCAACTTGCTTGATACAATAAATACAATGCAATAATAATACTTAAGTATTTTATTTTGCAAGGTTGGTTTTTTTGCTATCTGTATAAATGCACGTCGCTCGTATGTTGTATGCCCCGTCATGAAATGGTGTTCCCAATTCCCATCATCATCATCATCCTGCAACGAACTTAAGTTGTCTCACTTCGGCCTGAAATTAGGCAACTCCAAGTATGCTTCTTGAAAGGAGACCTTGCATTTGCAATATTTGCATTCATTGTTAAAGTTATATTACATTTTAATGCATATGTTTTTTTAGGGCATTTTATCATCATTCAATTCATTATTATCATCCCATATAATATTCCGAAGAAGTAGCCCTTTCTAATCATAATTCCAATCCAACAGGTGACTATACATTTTAAAAAGGCTCCTCCGACCCGACTTCTTTCTTCTGGGGATCCCAATTGATCTCTTCTGGATTTAAAAAAAAATAATAATCCTATATAAAAATCATTTGCATCTCCACAGGTTTTTATCCAGCCCACTTCAGTTTGTCTCCTATTGATTCAGTCTTATTTCTTGAGTGTGTTGACTGTTGGGCTAAGCTAATAACGAGGAAAAATATGAGAGATTTCCAAGTGGAGGAATCTGAAGAAAAAAAATACCTATATGCCTAACAACTTTTTT